>JARHVA010001038.1:3775000-4009413 GCA_037957365.1 Torreya grandis | reverse complement strand
CGAAGTTATTCAAATATCTATAAAAATTAGTGGTTATTTTATGCATATTATTTCCCTTATTTAGACTATTCATACCTTTAATCAAATATAGGATTTACATAAGTGAAACTTTAAAAGGTTAAAACACAAAGTCAATAAAGCCTTTTATATACTTTTTTGCTCTATGATTCTAGAAATTATTTCAACTTTATATTTTTATTGTTGATTATTATACTACAATTATATGGTTCAATACAATTAGATCCTCATACAATAAATCTCTTGATCAATGCATATATACATTTAAGTAAATATGATACTATTCCCAATAGTTGGCCCACACATAAAGTGTCATTAGACCATTTAAAATGTTTGATATGATTATTCAAGTCCATTTCATGTATGCAGTTATGTTCAAACATATTCACAAGCTCATGAAGGATACACCATATCTATAGTTTGAGAATAGGTAAGTT
Source organism: Torreya grandis (assembly GCA_037957365.1). Classification (NCBI taxonomy): domain Eukaryota; kingdom Viridiplantae; phylum Streptophyta; class Pinopsida; order Cupressales; family Taxaceae; genus Torreya; species Torreya grandis. The sequence goes on along the minus strand of JARHVA010001038.1, from coordinate 4,008,958 downwards.
AGAGACCTATCTCTATTACTCACCTACTAGCTATTGTAACATAATTAGTACTATTTTAATTTTCATGTTGAAATTATGAAACCAAAATATCTTTTATTGGTGATGTTAGTGAAATATTAATTCATGTCTTTGTCAATGTTTATTTTATGAGTAAGGCATTCAGATCGAGTTGTATGTTAAAATTCCTTTAGAAAAATTCAAACATATTGTTCTCACAGTCAAACTCATTGAATGAAGGACACAACTCATGATATTTAAATGTCTTCACTGATTTTTTTCACAAAATATTTAATTGTATGGAACTAAATAGTCTGTTATGTGTTTTTTTAAGAATAATGTAATGAAATATTTACATAGTTACATGGTTATCATGATTTGATTAGTGGCCATTAAAATTATTGAAAATTGGTAGCATCATTGATTATACATAATCAACAAATTAGTTAGGCCTTTTTTCCACTGTCCATTATCATTTCTACATATATTTTGGGACACAATGATTACCATTTTCATTTTGGTACCAAAATTCTTAAATTGAAATATCTTTTTTTTTGTCAGTGCGATATTGCTTTATGTGTTTCTAAACAATGTAGTATTCAAAAATGGATATTATTGAGCACTAAAATCAATGAAGATAAAAAAAAATTGAAACACAATCTTATATCTCTATTACATGGATTTTGTGCTAATATTTAATTACATGTATTCTTTTTATATATTTATACCTTTGAAATTGATTTTAAAGATGAATCTTTGAATCTTAAAGACATAATGACTATTTATAATATATAGTTAATATCATGGTAGAGAATAAATCCATAGATAATATCAATTAATACCTTTACATGTTTTGTTACTTCACTATGTATTCCTCAAAAATATCAAAAGTTGAATTTAAATAGTTTTTTTAGTTTTGATTTATGCCACATTAAATTAATTTTGAGGCTTATACTTTTGTTTCAAAATTATTGATGTAGACTACATATTCAAAATAATTAAGGGTCATAGATTTACCCCCTACACACCCCTAGTGGTCTTGCCTAACTACATGATTTGTCCTTATAAAAATTGACACATAGGAGTTAATGTACATGAAATGATCTTCAGTATGGTTGAATATCTCAATAAATTCAATAAGATTGACATTTTCACAATGATCTATTAAAAGTCATAACTAAAAGGTAACTTTCAAAATATCATGGCATGGTAACATTATACTTTTCACTATTGTAAAAATAATATTTTATATCTAATAGATTAGTTTGCATTTATTTTTCAACTTCCATGAATCTCTATTATAAGCATTTCTTATAATTGGACTAATTGATTAGGTCATCAATATGGAATAGGATAATTTTTTATTGTCTCATTTACCATGGACCTCTTACGATGAGTCATTTAGATAAAAATAGACTAAAAATAAAAAATGGGTATGCTTTCTAATGTTTAGCATAAAACACTATGTTTCTTGATTTGACCACTGAATATTTATATAGTAGTGTAGTATTTTAATGTTATGTTCCTTTTCAAATGTATTTTTCTTTAGTTTTTTGAAAAAATTATGTCAAAAATGTATTTTGGTGACATCATGAAAAGGATGATCTTTAGGATTGAATGAGATTCAAATATTATCAATAATTCAATCCCCTCAAGTATTTTCTTTCCATATCTCTTAATGTCGTTATATTAAGTATGTTTATGCAAGACTATTTAAAATGATGGAACTTCTTTTATATTTTATTTTTTAGTGTGAATGAATGTATCTTACACATGCTAGGGTTGAAGAGAATAGTAAGGCTTCTTCATTGATGATTTGTAAAGAGCTTGTCTCATGCATTTTATATACAAAGCATCTGCAAGGGATTTTTATTTATTAAAACATATGTTTAGTAACAATAATATGATCAATTAGATACCTAATTGTTTCATTATTTGTGATTAGAGATTAGTTATTGTATTTCTTTCTACTATCTCTAGTCTTATTCTTGTAAAATATATATCATATTTTCATAAACGGATATACATTGAACTACTCCCATTAAATTTTATAATGGTGTCTCACTTGCTATTTTGAATATGAGATTATTTTGAGCTTCCTCCTTTCTTTGTTCTCATTTAATTTTATGTGGGTTGTAGGGTCAACTTTCAATCTTATCAAAATATCCATTCTTCTCTTACAATTTCCTTGCTTTCTCTTCTCCTTGTGTACTTGTAGTGTTCTTTATATTTACTCTTGTTATAGGTAACTATGTTTCTTTTGGCTATCTCATTCATATTAATTCTCCAGATGCCACCTTAATTATGCTACTCATAACTCAATTTTATATTAAACATTTGATAACCACCATGGATTTTATTTAACTATATGACAATCCACACGTATTAATAAATGAACATCCATTTTATTTTTCTTTATCACATTTACAATAGAAATCCTTTTCAATGTATCATTTATGTGGCATTATTTTACTTTTTTATTTTATGATTTTTTATCATAAAGTCATTAGTTTTAAATTATTTCAAATTCACATGATCAATTTATATTCAACCTTCCATGTTATATGAGGCTCGCTATCTGGTGGAAACTATGTCCCATAATTAGTTACACATAAAGTGAATTTTCTTTTTGTCAATCCACTTATAGGGTCTACACCCATTATAGATATCCTTTGTTGAAGTTCCTTCTTATGTGGCATCAACTCATAAAATAACTTAAGAGACAAAATGTAAACCCTTACCAAATCATGTTATTATAGGTATATAAATAAGATATAAACCATTTTGATACCCTAAGTTTTGCCTTCTTTTGTAGTTTATTTATTGCATTTATTTCTATTATATTTGGTGTAAGTCTTGTAAATTCTATATTATATTTTTATAAACTTTTAATTTGTGTATTATATTTTTATATTTTTAATTATACTTTAAAATACAACTCTCATACATGGGTAATATAGATCTTGTTCCACTTTACAGGTCGAGAGTAGCAATATTACAATCTTGTAAAAAATGAGCTCCATCAAGAGACATTTTTTTTAAGGTGTTGAACCAAGTTCATCATTTAGTTAGTAAATATTTGTGGTTTTCAATTGTCAAAATTTTCACACATCTTCACTAAAACACATTTATTATATTCTTTTAGTATTTAAACAAATTCTAATGGAAAGTTTTATTAAATTTTAGGACTTGGTTTAGTTTAATTATGTATCAGTATGACTCTGATGATGTGTGATAAGTTGATAGAGTTTTGAAATATATTTTAGGGGTATATTATTTTTCTTTTTAAAAATAAGGATGGTTATACTACGCATATTTTAAAGGCTATTTTAAGGGGTCCACCATCTTACAATGATGTTTATCTAGAATAGTTTATTTTCAAAATAATGACATTCAATTTAATTATATCTCTCCAATATAATTATTAAAGTGAGGCAAGTTGATCATGGATGTCTATGATTTAATCACATAGAGAGAACCTTGTTTGATAGCATGTATCTTCACTCAAGTACTTCAAAATATTGGCAAAGATGAAGCTCTAGGATTAATATCTTATAGGATGAAATGTTACAAAACAAACAAAATGACAAGAATAATTATTGCCATGAATGGGGGCCTTTAACATCATTAAACATAATTTAGATAGCCTTTATAGATAGTTGTTTTCAATCTCCTTGGAAAAAAGACAAATCAACATGTTGTTATAAAATTGTTCAAGGATGGATCAGGATTTGGATTTTCTCTTCTTACTACCTCTCATTCTATTTACTGGGGAAAAAAATATGTTTACTAAAGAAAAATTCATTTTTCTTTGACAAATCCTTTCAGAATTACTAATATTAGAAGTGATTCTAGTCCATAAATAAAACCTTCTTCAATATAACATAAATGTATTATATTTTTATTAGATAGAGTTCATTATTTTAAAATTATCAAGTTGAATTTATTTAGGTTTTTTCCTCAGTATTTTCTCATCTTTTCATGTATTACTATCTTTTATATATAAGCTATATGCGTCTATCATGCATTATTTGAAAAAAAATTACTTTTTTTGTAAAAAATAGTTGGTTATGTATTTATTTTACCTAAAGATAAGTTCAAAAAATTATTATTAGTGGAATAATGTTAGTATTATTCCAAGAATCCTTCAGAATGATAATACAATAAATATTTTTTTCATCTATGAGAAGTATAAATGGGGAAATGATTCATTTATTATTGTTATTCTTAATCATATTGTGAAAAACATTTATGGGTTTTGTAACTTATTTTTATCTTATGGAATGTTTTGAGGGGCAGGTTTCTTTGTAAAACTTTCATTTTTGAAAATTATTCTATATATTATTTCCTTAATATTATTATACAATTCAATAGTATGAACATCTGGATGAAAATAAATTCGTGGAATAACATTACTACAAGATAGGTATTACTAATGGCTGGTACTTTCTCTTCTTATTCCAATTTTTTAGTAATGTTGGCTAACTTCATCGCTACTTATTTTTATTTATTAATATGTGTTAGGAACTAGCACCATAGTATCAAATTATCCAATACATGTTGAGTGTCATTTACAAGGCTTGTTTTATTTATTTATTTATTTAAATATTAATTAAGCAATTATTTACTATTTTGTTGGCAATGGCACCAGTTGTTAGAAATATTATGAATATAAAACTAGAGAGAGTGGTGTAAGTTACATGTATACTTATATGGATGCGGAAAGTAACATAACAAAGTGGAAAATAAATTAAAAAGGATGTCTAGTTCATTGATTTTTTTCTCTCCTTTTATTTTTTCCTATGCCCTAAGTGGGATTTCCATATTTCCATTTTGGATCCTTACTAAGGTATTTATGTATTTAATTTATGTTTCATACAATATAAGTAAACAATTCTCATACTCAAGGTAAATTTTATCATATATTTAGTAGTTGTATAAATATTAGAGGTTTGAAGTGACCTAAAAAAAATTGAGATTGGTTATAACTCCATACAAGTCATACTCTTCAGGATCCAAATCTCAAGTCTAAGAAGCACATAATATAGTCTTGTATCTCTTATAAAATATGGGTCAAGGACTGTAATCAATGTACATAATTATTTTAGTCTTATTCAAACCCAACACTTACTTTTTTCTCAATATGCATTGATATAGGTTCTCTAATTCCTCACATATGTCAGTGAAACAACTACATGTGAAAGGACACAAAATGGAAAGTATAATTGACTTCTCTACTTGTGCATCATGAAAAAGTGTTTGAATACAAATACTATTTTATTAGAAATGACCTTGGTCTACAATCAAATTATACAAATTAGGTTTGAACATGTGTAGCTTCTATTGAACTAATCATAAATTTGGTGATGGTTTGCCTTCATAATGATAGATAACTCATTTCCCTAGTTTTAATCCTTTCACTTTCCCTTATTTCTTATAATGTATTGATTGGATTAATTTATTTGATACATATCATAAAACAAAATGTTAAGTGGGTGTTGAACTTGTTTCATTCTTCAAAAAATGTAAACATTTAATGATTTTTCAAAATTGGTCATTAAAAAAATTTCCTTATTCTCCTCCCACATTATGCATTGATATGTTTGGTAATGATGTCCATATTATCTTAAACATATTTAAACTAAGTAATGTGTCTACATTTTATCTATAAATATTAGGCTATGAGAATCCCATTATAAGTACAAATTTGTTCTACCAATACTTGTCAATGATAAGGATTCAAAGTATGTCTACCTTTTATGTATTTGACTACTTCTAACTCCCAAATATAACTAACAAAAATGGCCACTAATTCTTATTTTACTTGAACAAGATATGTTATCATAATATAACTAGAGGTTTATTTTGTCTTAGCTAATTTTAAGAACTCTAAGTTTAATATTTATCAATAATTAATTTGAGACATGTCTCTATTGGAATTTCCCATTAAGTCTTTGTGTGTTATTATTTAATTGGTAAAATATAAATTTTAAAAGAATGAACTATACTGGGAAGTCCTTGAATTTGAAATAAAATTTCAATCACAAATTCAAACGCAAATTTGAAAAAGGTTTCTTGTTTTCATGTATTTTTCTATAGTAATCCTACTTGTCCATGAGTGGTAAATTATAAATTTAATTTGCTCATTCATTTTGTTCCTAGTAATAATTACAATGTCAAATATAGCTCTATTTTGAGCAATGTTTAGGAACAATTATTACAAGTTAGTTTCTCCTCATTTTTGATATAACAAAGTAACTACCACAATATCATAAGTAAAAAATAAAACTAAACAAAGCATAAACATGACCATAAATATAAGCCACACAAATTAGATATAACAACACCAAAATAATCCTATGCAACTTATTCTTCCAATTTAAAATTTATATCCCATACAAGTTTGAAAGTGAGGCTTAAACATTGTCATGTTTTATGATAATGCAAAAAAAAAAAGATGGATTTCATTAACTATTTTCAAATGTATCATACATGTGTAATAGAATTTTATCTCTAAAAAATAAATGAATATAAAAGATATTTATTTTATGAGTTGTCCAAATTCTTAATTTTCTTTCAAATCTAAAGTAACTTTAGAATATTGTGGGTTTATTACTATGAAATAAATAATATCAACAAAAAAAGATGAAATAACCATTAATAAAGAAAGCTACTAAACTACAATTGATTGATAGACTAAGTAAACAAAGCAAAATATAAAAAATTAAGGAAGATGATGAAAATCAATGTGACTAAAACACTAAATATTAATCCTACCTATTATTAAAAATAATAGTATAAAAGATAGTATAGTGAGACTAGTTATTACAATATTTTTGGTCTGAAGTACAGGTCTATAATGGTTGAAGATACAAAATCTATAACACCTTCTTTAACTAGCCCTTTAGACATAAAAGTGAAATATTGAGATTCACATAATGTTAACATTTATAAAATGGTGAGTGTATGCTATTAAAGGTTGAAAATAGCGGATTTACATCTTCTAGGTCCATGTGATTTAAGTCCATAAGGTCTTGATGAGAATCCTATTATGTACATTTCCTCCAAGAATCTCTTATTCCTTTTATGCAAATCCATAAATCATTGAAGAAACTTTATTTTTATTTTTATTTTATACCAAGGATAGATGCATTGATCTTCACTTAGTGGTTCATTATGACCATTCCTTTCAAAGGGCTTATGCATGTAATGCAATATTTAAGACAAATCATAAGTAAAATTTGGTCTTGTGAGTTTGTGTTGCCTATAAAATTAACAACATATATTTAATCATGAAATACAAATAATTGAAGAGATGTTCATTGAATAAATGTTCAACAATGCATAGGTAGTAATCAAAATAACTATAAGTTAAGATAACACATGCATAATAAATTACATATTGAATATAATATACCTATTCTAATAGAGAAAACAAATAAAAAAAGAGGGAAGCATAGGAAGAAATAAAAGTTGAGCTTGAATTTTAGAGGAAAAATGTATGTTTTTTGTTGAAGAGATAAATATTTGGTGGAAACTAGTATTTTTTAAGACTAGCATAACACAAACACAAGTAAAATATGGTGAAAGAGTTTGAGGGGAATGTAACTAAGCAAGTAGATGGAAATGTTTCACTGTATTACACATAAAAACAATAAACATCTAGTCACCAAGATTTCAAAAGGAAGATGAATCAGTTAATATTAATAGATTCATCAAATATTTATTTGAAAACATAATTACAGTATGTCCAGACAACCTTGACTCAATAAAAATTGAAATATAATCTATAAATAAATAAATTTTTATAATTAAAATGACATAATTACTTTACTATAAAAATAACTAGCATTTATTACATTAAGAGTTTGATCTTATATAGATAATTTAGTCTATGTAGTTTTCATAGTCCATTATTGTGGTGGTCACAAATATTTAATGTCGATTGGGGAATGTTTTTGATACCCTGACATATTTTATAAAAGGACATGCTATTTTCAATGGATCCCATGCTTCTTTTGAGTGAATTTTTTCTTTTATGTTTTTTGGATCTGACGCACCCCATACTAAAAATTTTCATATGGGAATGCACTTACTTTAACCTAGTTTTTTCTCTTTTCTTTTCTTTCTTACTTTCATGGTTGAGTTTGGGAATGTTGTATAAATTGATTAATATGGATCCACATATTAAGACTCAAAACTTATCAATATGTTTTATGAAATTGAAAAATCCTCACTTGATTATTTGTTCACAGTGTTTAGACAACCTTTATCTAGAATTTAAGAAAATAAATGTGTTTATTAAAGTTTCCTTTAAAAAAATTAGGCTTTCATTCATCATTGTGTTATATAGTTTATATCATCTCAATAATCCTAGGTAAAGGTGTACTTCATGTGTTTTTTTAATTGTTATTTTGCTTCAACAAAAGATTTTGGATTCAATCTTAAAATATTGGTCTATTTTACCCCTTGTTCCTTAAAAGGTCATATTTTGAAACATTGATGCTTTAAAATCTTAAAACATGACTTTTATTAAAGTTTAATTAAAAGGGTGTATTTTCAAATAATTCATTTCATGAATTTAATTTTACACTTATGTATTGAATTATTTGAGTTATATTATGATCCATATTGGTTTAAAGCCATTTTTAAATCACATCTCAATGGTTGTATTTTTGATGTGAGATCTCCTTAGGATTATTAAATGGTTTTATTCAAATCTTCAAAGGTCATTTCTCAAGATGAGTTGGAAATGCAATTTTATTTTTGTATTTCAGTTGGTTAATTTGTATAATTACTTATCTTATCTAAGTTTTCATTTAATTTTTTTATCTTTACTCAAGATTATTTCATGTTTTTTATTTATTCACTAACTTTCCAATGCTTTTTTTCAATATTTGTGATAGGATTTGTTTATAGAGTTCCCCCAGTCCCAAGCTCAGAGAAGTCTATATTGTGAGTTCATGTTTACCCCAATCCATATTGATCAAAATGTAGACTAGAAATATAAAAAGTATCTAATATTTAGTTGAGCTCCAAACATAGGAAATGTGACCATTTATTTGAAATATGTAACTTTTTGAATTCTTGAAGTTTTCTAATTGTTTTGATCCCCATACTTCTGATATTGCAATGCATGGTTGCATCTCAAGCATTTGGAGCTTGAGAGGATAGTCAATAATTCCAAATTTCTAAAACCTCCCCATCTTCTAGTATCATGACATGTGGTTGCATCTCAGGTACTTGGGACTTGCAGAGGCTAATGCATAGTTGATAAGTGAATGTTCATTGAATTCCCATGATCATGCCCATTCACATGATCTCATGGACCTAGCTTATACAATATATAAAATTTAGCATTTTAAAACTAAGATCCATTTTAAACCTAAGATTCCTAAGGTGTCCCAATATCAAATCCAAAGACCAAATAAAATAAATTATACCAGAAGCATAAAGTATATGACATGTGGTTGTTCATGACATCTTCCTATTTAAAATAATAGAAAATAGTATTGCAAATAAGTGACTTAGAAATTTGAGTGCTAAAAATAGGTAAAAGGATAGACAAGTGGAAATGAAGTATACACACAAGCATATATTTCACCAAATGAATAATTTAAATTTGATGGCCTTCCTAGCCATCAACCATCACAAGCTTAAGACCAAAGGATGCAATTGAAGTAAATATTAAAGATATGGGAAAATGATAGTTTTAATGTATCCATAGTTACAATTTGCTAAGAAGAATCATTAGTTGGATTATTTTGATACAAATCATAAATAAAAATGTGTGGGGGGTGTTGAACTTTTCCATTCTTCAATAAGTAAAAACTTTTAATAATTTTCAAAATTTGCCATAAGAAAAAATTCTTATTCTCCTTTGACATTATGTATTGATATGTTATGTTATTACAATATAAATAAAGGTCTATCGTGAGGTGTATGTTATATTATCTACTTTCAAGAATACTAAATTTAATATTTATTAAAGCATAATTTGAGACATGTCTTTGTTGTCATTTCCCAATAAGACTTTGCAGGTTATAGTTTAACTGGTAAAATGTAAGTTTTAAAATAATGAACTATATTGGGAAGTATGCTCTACAAGTTGTTAACTAAAAATTACAATTGATGTTGACAGGGATTATATTATAATATGATTATAATTTATTGTTATAAAACCATGACAATGATAATGATTTAAAAAATAGCATAGATTTCCAAGGCCTTGCAAGATGAAGGTGATGGTGTTAAGAATATAAAAAATTAATAGATGAAAATGAATGGTAATTAAAAGAGTTGATTGTAGTTTGAATGATCAATCATCATTGTGTCAATATCATAAAATTTGTGATAATTTTTTCATTTTGGGTTTTTAACAATTACTTCATTGGAACACAAAATTGATAAAAACTAACATGTATTAATTACTCTTAAACATTCTTTAAACTAGATTTGTATTTGACATTCTAACTATTACAAGGAATTAAATGAAATGGTAACTTAAATTGTAATATATTACTCATAAAAAACAATGAATACAATATAAAAATATAGAACAACAAGAGACCTTATTCAAATTTTGTAAAAGGATAAATGGATTTTAAAAAATAGCATAAATAACTTAGATAAGATAAGTAATTATACAAATTAACCAACTGATATACAAAAATAAAATTGCATTGCCAACTCATCTTGAGAAATGACCTTTGAAGATTTGAATAAAAGCATTTAAAAATCCTAAGGAGATCTCACATCAAAAATACAACCATTGAGATGTGATTTAAAAATGGATTTAAACCAATATGGATCATAATATAACTCAAATAATTCAATACATAAGTGTAAAATTAAATTCATGAAATGAATTATTTGAAAATACACCCTTTTAGTTGAACCCTAAGAAAAGTCATGTTTTAATATTTTAAAGCATCAATGTTTCAAAATATGACCTTTTAAGGAACAAGGGGTAAAATAGACCAATATTTTAAGATTGAATCCAAAATCTTTTGTTGAAGCAAAATAACAATTAAAAAAACACATGAAGTACACCTTTACCTAGGATTATTGAGATGATATAAACTATATAACACAATGATGAATGAAAGCCTAAATTGTTTAAAGGAAACTTTAATAAACACATTTATTTGCTTAAATGCTAGATAAAGGTTGTCTAAACACTGTGAACAAATAATCAAGTGAGGATTTTTCAATTTCATAAAACATATTGATAAGTTTTGAGTCTTAATATGGGGATCCATATTAATCAATTTAAACAACATTCCCAAACTCAACCATTAAAGTAAGAAAGAAAAGAAAAGAGAAAAAACTAGGTTAAAGTAAGTGCATTCCCATATGAAAATTTTTAGTATGGGGTGCGTCGGATCCAAAAAACATAAAAGAAAAAATTCAATCAAAAGAAGCATGGGATCCATTGAAAATATCATGTCCTTTTATAAAATATGTCAGGGTATCAAAGACATTCCCCAATCGACATTAAATATTTGTGACCACCACAATAGTGGACTATGAAAACTACATAGACTAAATTATCTATATAAGATCAAACTCTCAATGTAATAAATGCTAGTTATTTTTATAGTAAAGTAATTATGTCATTTTAATTATAAAAATTTATTTCTTTATAGATTATATTTCAATTTTTATTGAGTCAAGGTTGTCTGGACATACTGTAATTATGTTTTCAAATAAATATTTGATGAATCTATTAATATTAACTGATTCATCTTCCTTTTGAAATCTTGGTGACTAGATATTTATTGTTTTTATGTGTAATACAGTGAAACATTTCCATCTACTTGCTTAGTTACATTCCCCTCAAACTCTTTCACCATATTTTGCTTGTGTTTGTGCTATGCTAGTCTTAAAAAATACTAGTTTCCACCAAATATTTATCTCTTCAACAAAAAACATACATTTTTCCATTTATCCATTTTCAAATCCATTTATCCTTTTACAATATGTTTTTTAAATCATTATCATTGTCATGGTTTTATAACAATAAATTATAATCATATTATAATATAATCCCTGTCAACATCAATTGTAATTTTTAGTTAACAACTTGTAGAGCATGCAAAGATTCCCATTTAATGGCACACATTACTACCATCTGTTATAAATAATCCTCGCCATTACATTTTTTTATGAGGGCATTATAATGTTTTTTTTACCCTTTTATTTTTTTTTCCAAAATTTTAAATCTTTCTTTTTATATGATATCAACGTATATGTATATGTGTATAAAAATTAAATTCTTATTATAAGTGTATGAGTGACATATATCTACTATTCCCATTTCTATATAATATACATCACTTGCCAAAACATTTGTCTTGTGGATAAGAGGCAAAAAAAATTGTGATCAGGTTTGAAGTGGAGCCATCACATTCTAGGTCAAATTTCATGAGTTATGGTCTTTCCTTACTACATTTTTGCTTCTTTATATAATATGTTTTTGACTTAACATTCAGTTTCATCAAATTTTGAAATTTCTTCATGAGCTTATTTTCCCACTTTCCAAATTTAGGTCATTTTTTTCCCCTTTCTTATTTTGAAATTTCCTCTAAATTTTTTTAGTATGATCAAATTTAAAGGAGTTTTTTTTAGCTATTTTATCTTTATATCTAGATTTGATTAACTAGGAACAAACAAAAATTTGAAAATGCTATCAAACTTGTAATCCTATGGATGTTGTTTTTTTATAAAGATTTAGTCTTTATTTCTCTCAATTATAAATTTTAGGCATATAATCCTAATTAATGTTTTATTTTAATGCATATTTTTGATTCTATTACTAGTGTCCTCATTTGTTCGCTATGATTAACCTTCCCTTAACATAACTTAAAGTTTTTTTTCCCTAAAGCATATTATTTAGGGAAAATTTTGATAATTATTATAATTCCACACTTATAGTATAAAAATATGTGGTTTCATGTTGGTTTATTTTCAAAATAGTGATATTTATTTAATTCAATCCCTCCAACATCATTTTTAAAGTGAGATAAGTTGTTCATGTAATTATGTGATTTAGTTAAATAAAGAGCACCTTGTTTGGTAGCATACAAAATTGCTTAAATACTTTAAAATATTAGCAAAGATGGAGATTTGGGCTTAACAAGTTGTAGGATTAAATGTGACACAAAAAAAAATGATGATGAAAATTATCACCATCGATGGGGGCCTTTATCAGCATTACACATAATTTAGGCAACATTTATAGATAGTTGTTTCCAAGCTCCTTGGACAAAAGACAACTCAGCATGTTGTTATAAAAATTTTCAAGGATGGATCAAGACTTGGATATGCTCTCATTAATACTTCTCATTATATTTACTCAGATAATTAATAGTTACTTACTCAATAAAAATTGATTTTGCTTTGTTAAACCTTTTAGAATTACTAATATTAGAAGAGATTCTAGTCCATAAATAAAGCCTTCTTCAATATAACACAATTGTATTATAATTTTATTACACATAGCTTAGGATTATATAATTAAAAAAAATTATTTATTTAGGTTTTCTCTTGATAATTTTCTTAGCTTTGCGTATATCAATATCTTGTATATTTAAGTTATATGCATCTATCATCCATTATTTGAAAAAATATTTTTTTTGTAAAAAGGATTTGGTTATGTATTTATTTTCCCTAAAGGGAATTATTAGACAATTGTTATTAGTACCATAATGTCAATATTAGTCCAATAATACTTCAAACATGAGAATGCGGTAAATATTTGTTTGATCTATGATATGTATAAATGGGGAAATGATTCATTTATTATTGTTATTCTTAATCATTTTGTGAAAAACATTTTTGGATTTTGTATCTTATTTTTAAGTTGTGGAATGTTTTGAGGGGTAGGTTTCTTTGTAAAAATTCTATTTCTAAAAATTATTCTAAACTTTTTTGTCTAAAGATTATTATACAATGCAATAGTATGAACATCTTGATTAAAATAAATTCTTGGAATAACATTACTACACAATAGGGATTACTAATGGTTGCTACTTGTTCTTCTTATTCCAAATTTTTAATAATGTCCACTAAATTCCTATCTACTTATTTTTATTTCCTTATACATAGGAGGAAATAAAACCATAGTCTCTCATTATCTAATGCGTGTAGAGTGTTATTTTACAATGCCTAATTTTTTATTTATTTGTTTAAAGATTAATTAAGTAGTTATTTACTATTTTATCATCAATGACACTGATTATTTGAAATATCATGAATATTAAAATAGAGAGAGTGGTGTAAGTTATGTATATACTTATATGGATGTGGAAACTAACTTGAAAAAGTGAAAAATAAAATAAAAATGAGGTTTACTTCATTGCTTGTGTTTCTAATATGGCTTTGATACCACTTGATGTGACATATAACCATAACTCTCTAAATTTCACAAAATAAATTCATCAATTCCTTAAATATACATTATTATTATCACAAATTTTCTCAAGACATATAATAGATTCAACATATAATCGCCATAAGCAATTCTCATTAATTCACACAAACATTACAATTGAAGGCCATGCCTATACTGCATGGCATTAAAAAAGCTTCACCAAGCTTGCCTTAAACCCACATTACTAATTTGTCTCACCACCAAGGAGGATACCAAAGCTTCTCACCAAGATTAAACATTCTAACTCTAGCCTACCAAAACCAAGCATGAAAACAACCTTTTTATACAATTTAAAAGGCAGAAAACAACAAAAGAGGCCCAAACTTCATCCCCCTCCACTAAGATGGATAATAAAAATAATATGGAGTGATATCCAAGGAAAATACATGCCACATTCTCAACTAGGGTCATTCTTTCCAAGGAAAAAAGTTTCCACTAAGGAAAAATGCTCACCTTCATGAAATGACAAGTCAGGAATAGTAATATGCCAATCATGAACATTATAACTTGTATCCCACTATCAAAAGCTTCAAAATGAATGTGGAATCTATTTTTGACTTATATTTTATTTATCCTCACATAAAATTCATACCATGTCACATCACTAAGAAGTCACATCACCTTCTTGCATCATCTTGCATCACCTTGCACATCACCATGAATAGTGATAGTGAATAGTGTTTATGAATAGTGACTTAGGAATAATGATAGAATGAATAGTCTTTTACTACCACATCATTATCATATAATTGAAAAAAAAAATCAACTTATGTGAGTTATCATGATTTTTATCAAATCTTTATAGGCACACACAAGCATGCACATATGGACAAACAAGCACACAAACATACCACTCTTTTTTTAGGTGATGCAAGATTACACAAACCCCTGGATGCTCTTACATTAGACACCAAAGGTATTATAATATAATATGATCACATAGATGGGGTGAGTAGTAGAACCACCCTTTGGGTCACTATGCATAATGACTTTAACATCCCCTTTTAAGACACTATGTGCACCCATAGAATATCTTTTTTTCTTCTCTACTTTTAGCATCTACTTACTAGCTCTGAGATGATCCCCACAACACCATAAACCATCATATTACACTAAAATAATATCCATATATCAATGGATTTTGATGTGGGACAACTCCCACTATCATAGACACTCAGGGGATCACACCCACCACAAACTGACCTCCTTCACCAAGATGATCTAAAATGCATCTTCTCCATCCATGTGAGCTAAATCACACCTAAATCCATCCACCTCCACCAATATCTAGACTATATTTATTCTTCCACCATCTAGCCACTTGTTGGATCTTCCATAACACAATACATCACCATCACTTCTAACTCCTCACTTATGGTTGAAATAAAATTCACTACATGTTCAAAAGCTCTATATCAGCCACTACCAAGGATACAATATCCTCATCCATAACTTCACTTTTAGATCCATCATATGGCTCAAAATACATCAAAATTTGTCTTTGTTCATTCACTTGTACAACCTCTTCTTCCAATGCTTCCACCATGGAAACATGCAACAATACTTTTTTGCCCTCTTATTTTTTTAAAACCCCCTCATGGCTATAATATTCCTCTCCTTACAACTCCACATGGCTGAAACACTCTTATACATAAATCTCTTCTTGGATGCTCTCTTCATCTACACTCTTCTTATGTGCACTAGCTTGCACATCCTCTTGATCAAGATCTTCCTCCAAAGAAGCTTGCAACTTTATATGGCTGCAAATTTTATCTTCCTCATCATCACACAATGGGTACTCAATATCAATTTCATACAATACCATACTCACATTCTCCTTCATGAATATTCTCTCCCATATGGGATGCTCACAAGATCCTTCCTTATTGCTAATTTTAAAATTAGATTTGTTATCCTCTATGAGAACCTTCTTCTCTTCTTTCATATTTCCTGTCATGGTAATTTTTCCTCCTCTTTCTTATTTTTTATTTTATGCAACTCTCCAAGGTTGATCTCTTCAATATTCCATGTGTCCATCTCTCTTGTTCATGTAACCACCTTATATTTTAGGGAGTTCATCATCTCCTATACCAAGCTTTCCTCTTCTTCACTCTCACAGTCTGCAACTCTCTCTGGTAGCAATTCCAAAAACCTATCCCAGGTATTCATCTTCTTCATCCACTCTTTCTCTGGTGGTGATGATACACTCTTCTTTGAATAATTCATCTTCATAACCTACATAACTAAAAAATAAAATCAACACAAACTCTCACATACTCAATTCAGATCTCTCCTATCCACAAGAATCTTACTTGTTCTATGTGGCCCCAATACCACTTGATGTGACCTAAAATCATAACTCTTCACTTGCACAAAATACATTCATCAATGCCCTAAATATCCATTAATATTCTAACAAATTCTCTCAATATATATCATAGATTCAAAAAATAATCACCATAATTAATTCTCATTAATTCATACAAACATTACATCTCAAGGCCATGCCAACATTGCATGCCATTAAACAAGCCTCACCAAGATTCATTTAAACCAACATTAGTAACTTGGTCTCAACACCAAGGAGGCTTCCCAAGCTTCTCACCATGTTTAAATATTATAAATCTATCCTAACAAACCCAAGCATGAAAATAACCTTTTATAAAATTTACATAGTATTAAATAACAAAGGAGGCCCAAAATTCATCCCCTCCATTAAGATCGATAATAAAAATAAGATGGAGTGAGATCCAAGGAAAATACATGACACATTCTCCACTAGGTCATTATTTCCAAGGGAAAAAGTCTCCACTAAGGAAAAATATGCCACCTTCATGAAATTACAAATATGGAATACTAAGATGCCAATCATGAACATTATAACTTATCCCCCACTATCACAAGTTTCTAAAATAAAGTGGATTCTCTTCTTAACTTATCTTTTCTTTTTCCTCACATAAAATTCATCCCATGCAACATCATTCAGAAGCCACATCACCTTCTCACATCATCTTGCATCACCTACCACATCACCATGAATAGTGACTTAGGAATAGTGCTAGCATGAATAGTGTTTTCCTACCACATTAGTATCTCTCCTTTTATCTTTTCATATTCCCTAAGTGAGATTTATATATTTTCATTGTGGATCCTTAATAATATAGTTGTGTCTTTAATATATGATTTATAGAATAGAAGATAACAATTCATATAATCAAGGTAAATATTATCATATATTTGGTAGTGGTATAAATTTTACAGGTTTAAAGTACCTTGAAACAAATTAAGATTAGTTATAACATCCTACAAGTCAGTCTTCAGGATCCACATCTCAGGTCTAAGGAGCCCATAATACACTCTTGTCTCTCTTTTGAAATATGGGTCAAGGAATGTAAGCAATGTAGGCAATTATTTTATCCTTATTCAAACCTAACCCTTATTTTTTGTGCAACATGAATTGTTATAGATGATCCAATTCCTCACATATGTCAGTGAAATAAATACTTGTGAAAGGACACAAAAAATAAAGTATAACTAACTTCTCTTCTTACACATCATGGAGTGTTCTAAAAATAATACTATTTTATTACCAATGGAATTGGTATGAAATAAAATTCTACAAATTGAGTTTGAAAAGGTGTAACTTCCATTGAACTAATCATAAGTTTAGTGATGGTTTGCTTTCATAATGATAGACAACTCATTTCCCTAGTTTTAAGCCTTTCGCTTTACATTATTTCCTATAATGTATTCATTGTATTAATTTATTTCATATAGATAATAAATCAAAATGTTTGATAGGGTTTTGAACATCAAACATCAAATTTTAATAATTTTTCAAAATTTGTCATTAAAAAAACCTTATTCTCATCCCACATTATGTATTTATATATGTTTTGTAATGATGTCCACATTCTCATAAACATATTTAAAATAAAGAATGTGTCTAATTTTTATCTATCAATAATAGTATATGAGAATCACATTATAAATACAAATGTGTTCTACTAATACTTGTCAATGACAAGGCTTCAAAGTATGTCTACCTTTTACGTATCTGATTGCTTCCACCTCCCAAATATCACTAACAACTATGGCCACTAATTTTTATTTTACTTTAACTAGATATGTTATTAAAATAGAAATAGAGGTGTATTTAGTCTTAACTACTTTCAATAAATCTAACTTTTAGATTTATTGAATAGTTGTTTGAGACAAGTCTCTATTGGCATTGCCCAATAAGAATTTATGGGTTATTGTTTAACTAGTAGAACAAAAGTTTTAAAAGATTGAACTATACTAGGAATTCCTCTAAATTTAAATCATAAATTCAAACCCAAATTTGAATAAAGTCTTTTGTTGTCATGTTTTTTTTTCTAGTAAATCCTAGTTGTCTATGAGTGGTAGATTACAAATTTAAGCCAATATTTCTTTTGTTCCTAGTAATTGTTGGAATGTCAAATGCAACTCTATTTTGAATCATGTTTAATCAAAATTATTAAAATTTAGTTTCTCCCCTTTTTTTATATAATTAAGTAACTACTACAAGCCCATAAGGAAAAAATATAACCAAACAAACCATAAGAATGAGCATAAATATAAGCCACATAAACTTCATAGAATAACAACAAAAGAATTATATGAAATTAATTCTTCCAATTTAAACATGATATGCCATACAAATTTAAAAGTGAGGTTAAAACACTATTTTCATGTTTTATGACAATGTAAAAAAATCAAAAGTCATTTCATTAACTATTTTCAAAATTATTATACATGTGTAATAGCAGTTTGTCTCTAAAAATATATGAATATAAAATACATATATTTTAGGAGTTGTCAAATTTATTATTTTTATTTGTCATCTAAAGTATCTTGAGCATATTTTTGGCTTATTAATATGAAATCAAATATATATATATATATATATATATATATATATATATATATATATATATATATATATATATATATATATATATATATATATATATATATATATATATATATATATATATATATATATATATATATATATATATATATATATATAAAGATGAAATAACCATTAATCAATAAAGCTAGTAAATTATGATTGATTCATATACTAAGTAAACAAAGCAAAATATAAACAAACAAGGAAGATGATGAAAATCAATGTGATTAAAACATTAAATATTAATCCTACCTTTTGTTAGAAAGAATAATATAAAATATAGTATAGTGGGACTCTTTACTACAATAGTTTTGGTTTGTAGTGCAAGGTTGCAATGGTTGAAGATACAAAATATGGAACACCTTCTTCAACTAGCCCTTTAGATATAGTGATGCAAGATTGGTATTCACATAGTGTTCCCATTTAGAAAAGGGTGAGTGGATGCTATTAAAGGTTTCAAAGTGTGGATTTACATCTTCTATTTCTATGTGATTCAAAGTTCCTAAGGTCTTGCTGACAAACCCATTATGTACATATCCTCCAGGTATCTCTGGTTTTTTTTGTGCAAATCCTAAAATCATTGAAGAATTTTTTTTTTTTTGTTTTTTGTTTTAATTTTCTACCTAGTATAGGTGCAATGATATTCACGCAATGGTTCATTGTGACCATTTTTTTCAAATGGCCTATGTTGGTACAATAATAATTAAGACAAATCATAAGTATAACTTTGGTATTATGAGTTTTTGTTACCTAAAAAATAAACAAAAATAGATTTAATAATGAAATAAAACTAATTAAAAAGATCTTCATTACATCCAAGTTCAACAATGCATGAGTAGTAATAAATAAAACTTTAAGTTAAAATAAATTATGAATAATAAATTACCTTCTGAATCTAATCTACCTACATGAATAGAGAGAAAAAATAAAAATAGAGGGAAACATAGGAATAAATAAAAGATGATATTGATTTTTAGAGGAAACATGCATGTCTTATGATAAAGCATCAAATATTTGGTGGAAAGTAGTATTTTTTAGGACTAACATATCACAACCACAAGTAAAATATGGTGTAATATTTTGAAGGGAATGTAACTAAGAAATCAAATTTAAATGTGACACTATATTACACATGAAAACAACAAATATCTAGTCACCAAGATTTCAAATCAAAGGTGGATCAAGAAATACTACTTAGATTCATCAAATATTTAGTTAAAATCATAATTATAGTATGTGCAAACTATCATGACCCCATCCTTGCACACCCTGACATGACTTCTTAGATGATTGCTTTAGCCTACATATGGTTGATTTCTACACTCCTTTGCATATATAAACTGCATTAGTGTTCTGATGCTATGATATTAGTATTTATGTTGGTATATAACATGTATATAGTGGTTGTTACACTTCCTTATTTAGTTAGATTGTATTATCTAATCCTGATGCTATGATATATGATTCCAGGTTGATGCATTATCTTGTTTATAATTTGACAATTGATGATGTATGAGTTATGGATGTATTTGATACTTGATTTTAATTTATTAATGTTTTATCATTTTCATCATTTATTGGACTAGATACTATTGATGGATCCACTTGGTGGTTGTAGGTATTGACTATAGGCTAGGTTATATGTAGGCATCAACTTTGGTTAGTAGGAGCAGTTCTAAGTAGTTAGATGAGTTCTAACAAGTAACTTGGTAATATTGACTATGTCATGCTTTAAGACTCTTATGTTATGCATGAGTTTGGGACATGAACATGGTCTAGTTATTGTGTTTGATTGCATCAATTGATTATTCCTTATTTTTTATCTTATTTCAACTCTTGCATAGTTTTTCATTATGTGACTTATTGGTTGTCCTTGTCATCTCATTTTCCAACTCTCAATAATCTTAATCTCCATGCCTTCAAGGAATTATTTCATGAATATAATGGTGATCTAAGAGCATAGGCATTGTGGCATTTGATGTAAGACACTCCTTCATATTACCCATCACAATCTGTATCTACACACACACACACACACACACACACACACACACACACACACATGTATATGTGTGTGTGCACGCATGCATTTATATATAGATACACACACATACAATCGTGTGTGTGTGTGTGTGCGCGCGCGCGTGTGTGTGTGTGTGTGTGTGTGTGTGTGTGTGTGTGTGTGTGTGTGTGTGTGTGTGTGTGTGTGTGTGTGTGTGTGTGTGTGTGTGTGTGTGTGTGTGTGTGTGTGTGTGTGTGTGTGTGTGTGTGTGTGTGTGTGTGTGTGTGTGTGTGTGTGTGTGTGTGTGTGTGTGTGTGTGTGTGTGTGTGTGTGTGTGTTTGTGTGTGTGTGTAGACATACATACATATATATCTAATCACATACACACATACATATATATCTATGTAATTAGATATATATGTATGTATGTCTATATCTAATTACATACATACATATATATCTATGTAATTAGATATATATGTATGTATGTCTGTGTGTGTGTGTATACATACATACATATGTATGTGTGTGTGTGTGTGTGTGTGTGTGTGTGTGTGTGTGTGTGTGTGTGTGTGTGTGTGTGTGTGTGTGTGTGTGTGTGTGTGTGTAGACACACACACACACACACACACACACACAGATATATATAAACATACATACATATATATCTAATTACATATATATATATATATATATATATATATATATATATATATTTGTTTTTATATATTAATCAAAATTATTTAATTTAACTGGGCTTTGTTAGCATGACGTTGGTTTTGGAAACAGAGCTAAGTTGTGTAGAGTAAAACAAGCTAGAGGTAGGTAGAATTGGGCATGGAATTTGATGGTAAAAGATGTGTATAGAAGCATAGGTAAGAAGGGGGAGGATAGATAGAAAAAGTGGATAATGAATACACAAGTGGAGAGTGCATTGGTAGAAAGAATAGAGAAAAGGCATCAGGTAAAAAGGACAAAAAGGAAAAAGATGAAATAAGTGAGGGGGATGCAACAAAGATGAGGATGGGGAGGAGAATCAAAATAGATGGGGCACTAGGTGAGAGGAAGAAGAAAGAAGGAAGTGAGAGGGTATGCCAGAGAAGATAGAAAGGAGAAGGAATAAAATAGAGAGAAGGATATATGCAGGGTAAAGAAGATATAAAGGAGAGGAAATAATTCAAGGATGACTTAGAGAAAGGTGATAACATTGCATTTTAGTTTACCCTACATTTTGAATGGGTAAGTCAACCTAATTGTAGTCCTGGATAGTTTCTTTTGAAATAACTAATGTATATGGTTTCCCTCCTTGTCTCTCTATAAGAACCATGATTTGGGCCATTTAGGAATCTACTGTTAAAAATGGTGTATATTTTTGATATCACATTCTCATACTAGAAAATATATAGATATATATTTATGATGGTTGAGTTTGCTAATTCATGATGCCAATAGTTAATGGGTGTGGATGTCTTAAAATCTCAATGCCTTAAGCTCCAACAAATTCAAGTTGTTGAGTTCTTTGAGGGATTTGTAAACTCAGTATACTAAGATGGAAAGCCATACCCTGTTCTTTTGATTATATATAAGGGAATCAATTCATAAATTACATTATTTGAAATGACTTGAGATCTAATTAAATCTCTGTAGTAGACTATTATTATAAATATAAATTATTATTTTTTATAATAAATTAACTTGGTGAATCTATAAACCCTCATATGTTGTAATGCCTCCTAATTCTTTTATCGATCTATATATATATATTGATGGGTTGCCATACCATGTTCTCCTTAGCCACGTTTTTGGAAGCTCAACCCCTAGAATAAAATATGAATGACTTGGATGTATCTTATGTAGGTCATGTAGGATATTTAATTGATAATATTAATTATAATTAAATGTATCCCAATTAAAATCAATGGATGAGAGACTTATATTAATTTCTCTAGTAAATATTCATCGGGTGACTTATCTCTAGATTTAACTGGCCAATAAATACAGTGCATCAGTGGATATAAATCTTATATGTATATATGATTTTCTAATTTTAAAATCAACCTAAGAAAATTATTAAATTTTTATATTCATTTATCCCCAGGGTAGAAGGTGTATTTTGGTTTTAGTTTCCAAAGAGCTGAGTTGTTGTTGAATATTGGTTCTTTTAACTTAATTAATAGTGCCTAGGATTTTGGGCTTGGTCTGGCCATGTTTAGTATTAATAAACACAATTTTCCCCAAGGATGTGCATTGATTGATGATGAAATTTATATATTTAATTATGTTAAATTATTTTGGTAGTGCAAGTTCGATGTTTTCTTACTTTTATTAATTTTTATTTTAGTTTCTTGCATAAGTTGATTGGACAAAATTACCTTAATATGGTTTGATGAAAATCCATTGTGTGTCTTGTTGAGTGATTAAATATTATTTAAGCTTAATATCATGCCATGTGTTTTTATTTATGGTTGAGTGGGGGAAGCATGGGTAAATCCCTGCAAGGATCACCTTCACTTTGAAGGTTTTTATTGTTATTAAGTAAAACTAGTTAAATAGTATATAGTTTCTTTAACTCTTATGAACCTGATTTTAATATTCAAGGATCATATGAGGTCATGAGACCTCATGATGATCCCCTAAATCTATCATATCAGTCCTTGACATATAAATCATTTTATTTCTTAAAAGCTTACTAGGATCTTTAATTGTTACCATTTATGGGACTTCTCAACATTATTGGTGACCAAGGTTAATGCACTATCTGAGAATTGCATATTGCCTATTTTGATCCTTGAAATTGATTTTAATTTATAATTGATTATGGTTTTAATTTTTTTATGGAACCCTTATTTTGTTGCTTGATTTCCATGCTTGGCTGGGTTGCCTATTTTAAATGCTTGGTTGATCTATTGTTGGACCTTGATTGGGTATTGTGTAACAGTCAAGTTATGTGATATGATTTTTATCTTTGACTGTATAGTGTATACCCTAGGTGGTGACTATGCCTTGTGTTGGTGATATGTTATTGTGATGTCTACTAGTTTAGTAACCAACTTGCTCAAAACTACTTCCTTAAACATATTGTTGAAACCATCATCTAATTGATGGTTGGGGGTGGTGAGGGCCACCTATGGAGGGATCATAGGGCTGTTAGGAGGGCTTATCCTGAATGGTTTCTACTACTCCATTTGTGGATGAATTCATGGATAGCTATGATATATTTACTAATGTTATTTACATGTTGTTTATCTATTTACTATCTTAGATGTATGTTACCTTTAGCTAGCTTGACTAGTGGTTGTAGTTATGATTACATTTCTTGGATTTTAGATTCATGGTAGTTGAATCTTGGCATGCTAACCTTATATGTGGTTAGGGATCCTTCAAAACTAAGAAGTTCATGTTTATGTTGTGGATTATGATATAATATGTGGGAGCTCGTATATCATCTTATATTACCTCTTGGGAGGTACTTGGGTCTTATCTTGGATTGATTACTAATGATATATAATTACACCATATTGTCATTATTGTTGATGATTTGTTATTTACTATGTAGCTAATTTTATTTTAGTTATAACTAGTAATTTTGCTTGACACAATAGTATGGAAACATTTATTTATAACCTCTTATGGAACTTCAACATGTTCATATGATCTAAAATGCCATGGTAAACTTGATTATTGATTTTATTAGGTAAATATTTCCTTATATTATGTTTAAGCATACTTGAGTTTATATTAGATTGATGGTTGTATATCTATTGTTAATGGCATGTTAGTATATTGCCTTACATTGTCATCATGGACTATATGGTATTGCTAATGTGACCATTAAAGTGTTATTTATTCTTTATACAATCATATAAAGTTTCATATGTATTTCATTGATGTATATTCATGGTACTTAGAAATCAAGAATTGTATAGATAAATGGATTCTATATACTTTGGTAATCGGGCATGCTTTAGTGTGGTGACTAGAGTCACTAGTAAGTTAGAATCTTAGTTGAATGTTAACTATTGTAGGATTCCCTAATAAATTCCATGGATATGATCATGCATGCTTATACCTCATTCCCTCATGTATGCTAGAATAATCCTTATGTTAACAGGATCATATTGAAACAATCCATAGTTGGTCTTGACCATTTATATGGAATATAGAATTACTAGTAGTTGGTTTCCAATTTGTGTGTGGAGTATAAAGACTCCTTGGGTATTCCAGATTATATTTGGTATTATTGAGAGAATGTGCATTATAATTTGGGGAAAAATTGATAGTTTAGGAATGGTGAAGATAATCTTAAATATCTTGTTCTAGGAAGTTGATGAAATATTATTTGATGCTTTCCCTTGATTATATGTCTATATAAATGAAGTGATTGAAAAATGTTTATGTGGATATCATTATTATATGTTGGATATAAATATTAATTACTATTCATGATGGCCATATTTAATCACTAAGTAGGCATGGCTATTGGTAATAATTGGTGTGTGTATTAACCTTGTGTAAACCTTTTTAATTGTATGCTTTGGCAAATTGGTTCATTTGGAACCGTTGCATGCTTGAACAAAATACATTAGTGCATAGGTGAACATGTTATTAATTCATGCTGAAATTATGTAGTATGAGGTTATATGAAGTGATCTAAATTAATTAAAAATATTATTGATAAGATGACAGGTTAAATATATAAAAATGTATCATGCATAATGAATCGTTATTTGTTTGTTTGGCTAGAATGTTAATGTGAGTGTGTAAATTCATTGGGCTAGTATGCCTTTTATGCCTTAAGCATTTATTGGCTATATTATCAATGTTAGGGATTTTATATACATACATATGAATATATGTGTGGGGGATTCCATGTATTTGAGGTGTACTAGTTCCTCTTCCCATCATCATTATTCTATCTAATCAGGTATTTGCCAATTTAGAATCAATTATAATGATTGAAGGATTTTCCACCACTATATTATTACCTCTTGGAGGATTAGAAAGGCATGATGGTAGATTAATCAAAATACTTAGACTGTAGTAATGCATGCTTAATAATTGATTGAAATAATTATTTGATATATGTTATTCATGTTGTATGTTTGTGAGCCTTATCCTAAACCATACATACTTTTCTGATAGTAGGTTGTCGTATGTGTTTTGAATGCTATATTTTACATTTGATTACCATTAGGGATAATGTTTCCTTGGTTTCCATGTCATGCCTTGTTATGATCATTAATGACTCAAAATGTTTAGGTGAACCTTTTTTATTATGTGTATGTGGTTACGCTAAGTGTGTATCACTTGATTCATCAAGTGAGGTTTGGGCCCTTTATGCATCCATTTTTTACTCTAGTATGCAACTTCAAAAAAAATTTGGGGTTGTTTCACAAAAAAAATAAACACATGAAAATTATAAACTCTAATATATAAATAAATAAATTTGAATAATTAAAATGACATAGTCACTCTACTCTAAAAATATCTATCCCTTATTACATCAAGAGTATAATCTTATATAGATAATTTAGTCTATGTAGTTTTCTCAACCAACTATTGTAGTGGTCATAAATATTCAATGTTTATTGGGGAATGTTTTTGAGAACTTGACATATTTTATGAAAGGACATGCTATTTTCAATGGAACCCATGCTTATTTTTATTGAATTTTTTCTTTTATGTTTTTTGGATCCAATATGCCCCATACTAACAATTTTCATATGGGAATGCTCTTGTTTTAACCTAGTTTTTTCTCTTTTAATTTCTTGCCTACTTTCACAGTCACATTTGATAATGTTGTATAAATTTCTTAATATGGATCCCCATCTAAAGACTCAAAAATTATGAATATGTTTGATGAAATTTAATAACTCTTATTTTGACCATTTATTCACAGTGTTTAGACAACCTTTGTCTAGCATTTAAGCAAAGAAATGTGTTTATTAAAGTTTCATTTAAGAAATTTAGGATTTCATTCATATTTGGGCTATATAATTTATATTATATGTATAATCCTAGCTAAATTGGTGTTTCATGTGTTTATTGTATTATTATTTTTCTTCAATAAAGTCTTTTGGCTTCAATCTTAAAATATTGGTCTATTTTACCCCTTGTTCCTTAAAAGGCTATATTTTGAAACATTTATGTTTTAAAATATTTAAATATGACCTTTCTTAGGGTTAGATTAGAAAGGTACATTTTTTAATAATTCAGTTAATTTAATTTATCTTATGTATTAAAGTATTTGAGTTATTTTACAAGCCTTGTTTGCTTAAAGACATTTTGAAATGACATCTCAATGGTTGTATTTTTGATGTGAGATCTCCTTAGGATTTTGGAATGGTTTTATTCACATCTCCAAAGGTCATTTCTCAAGTTGAGTTGACATTTTAATCATGTTTTCTTTGTATTTTAGTTGGTTAATTCATATATTGAATTCACTTATCTAGGTTTTCATTTAGTTTTTGGTCTTTACTCAAGCTTATTTCATATTTCTTATTTATTCACTAACTTAGAAATTCATTTATGTAGTGTTTGTGATGGGTTTTATCTATAGATTTCCTCTAATCCCAAGCTTTGAACAGTCTACATTATGGGCTCATGTTTACCCTAAGCCATATTGAATAGAATGCAGACACAAAAGCTGATAAGTATCGAAGATTTGGTTGAGATCTAAAATTAGGACATGTGATAGTCTCTTAGAGATCTACAACTTTTTTTTAAAAAAACCAAAGGGGTAAAAACTTTATTTAGAACTCAACAGAACCAAGTACAAATCTGGTCATAACCAGCAACCAGAAACAACAAGTAAAAACATAGCAAAAACCAAAACAAAACTGGCAATAACTAGCAACCCGAAAAACCACAAGTACACCTAGCACCAGCATGGAACCAACATCACTCAACTATGCCATACATATCCTCACCTAAAATTCTCTCCATATTTTCTCTAACCTCAGAAGATAGAAAGTTGACCTCCTCTACCGTCCTATCTTCATCTCCCTCTAAAGCCCATCTAGCCAGGCAATCAGCCGCCCAATTCCATTCTCTCGAAACGTGAGCGAAAATCACTGACTCCATTAACAAACTGATCTGTAGAATCTATTGAACAATCAAATATAATTGCCAACTCACCCCCATAATTTGTTTGTCCTGAATCATATTGATCATGATAAGTGAATCCGCCTCACATATCACTTTACGCCATCCAAGCTCATACGCTTTCCGCAAATCATGGAAAATGGCCATTCCCTCCATCCTGTTAACCGTCTATAAACCCTTATGAACTGAGAACATAAATATCACTGAACCTGAGGCATCTCTCACAATTCCCCCGATACCAGCAGGGCCTGGGTTACCTTTTGATGAGCCATCCATGTTGATCTTCAGAAAATCTCCCGAAGGAGGCGTCCACTTTCCCTTGCGCTGCACCCACTGCTTCCTTTCACCGCTCCTCCTCACACACGTGACAACTGGAGATAAGTCTATCATTCCTAATCGATCGACCAACTCTGTGTCCCTTCTCTCCATCGGAATAACAACCTCACATTTGGCTTCCATAGACTCCTGAATCATCCGGATGATTCGATTCCACACCTGAGAAACTTCATACCTTTCATTTTTAAAAATGTGTCTGTTTTGTTCCAGCCAGACTTGCCAGAGCAAAAAGATGGGACCAACAAACCAAACTTCCTACAGGAAGCGTGCAGCAGAGGGCAGCTTGCCAATTTTCTGCTAGAATTTAGCCACGGAGGAGGCGTGAATACAGCCACCTCCCCACATGCCCCACCAAGTGTGCCACAGCTGACTGGTAAATTGGCAGCTAAAAAACAAATGGGAAAGGCTCTCCTCCTGTGCGCAACACAAAACACACATGGATGGACCCACGTAACCTCTTTTCTTGATGTTTTCCCAAGTTAAGCAGTGATTCCAAGTAAGAGTCCACATAAAACATTTGCACTTTGGCCAAGATATACTATTCCATGTACGTTTCCACCAGTGAACCTCTCTGTCTTCCCCAAACTTCTGTGCCACCAGTTCCTGATACCCTGCCAAAACTAAATAATTCCCTTTGGGATGTGGGAACCAAGCCAACGCATTAGCTCCATGTAGAGCACAGCAATTGCACCTAGCCAGGATCTCCCGCAGTTCAGCGCACTTTCCCTCCATACCTCTTATAGGCCATTCCTCATGGCTTTTCCATCTGGCTTCCATAAGCTGATTTTGAAGACTAAAAGTTTTGAAATCACTCACCTTGCACCATCCAACCTCACAGAAACTCTAAGCAAGATCCTGTAGATGAGGGTACTGCATCACAATTGGAGGAAACCCATCCCACGAATCATACCAAAACTGTGTCTCTAGCCCACTTTTGCAAATCTAGAATAAACCTCTTTTTATAAAATCTGCCCCTTTCTTCAGTGTATCCCAAATCACCGACCCACTACCATGCAATCCGTATCTCAGGATATCCTTATGGAGATTTCTAGGAAAATACTTATGCGCTAAAATTCTAGCCCATCTCCGATCTTGTTCTGTGCACCATCGCCAATATAGCTTGGCTACCAAATCCGTGCTAGCCATCATGGTTTGTCTCAGTCCCAAACCATCGAATCTCTTCGGGCTACAGACCACCTCCCATCTGATGAGGCTCCACTTAGTAATCAACAAATTGCTAGCCCATAAGAACTGTCTAGCCATGGAGTCTAAATCCTTCATAAAACTAACTGGCGCCACCTGCAGCATACAACGGTATAGGGGAAGGGCCTGGACCATAGACTAAATCAATTGAACTCTTCCCGCAAAAGATAACCACCTATGAGTCCAGTGGTTAACCTTGTCTTTAAATTTGTTCAAAATCCCCTGCCAAGACTCTTTAGAATGTCTTCCCGTAGTGACAGGCTTTCCAAGATACATAATAGGAAGGCTGCTGATTTGGAACCAGAGCACTTCAGCAACTCTCCTTTGAATAACCAAAGGCGTGTTGAAGAAGTAGATGGAAGATTTTTCCTCATTGATCACCTGTCTGGAGGCCGTTAAGTACTCATCTAAGCATCTACAGAAATTCAACGCCTCTCTCCTGGTGGCCTATCCCATCAGAGCCACATCGTCCACAAACTATAAGTGTGAGAGAACCGGCAAGCCGTCTCCCCAATTCCAACCCTGAATCTCACCATCTCTAGTATACTTTCTAATTTTTCATCCCAAACCTTCTACCAGGAGAAGAAACAAATAAGGGGATAAGGGATCTCCCTGTCTCAAACCTCTGGCAGCCCCAAAGAGGTTTGAGTGGTCTCCATTAACCAACACTAAAAATGAGGTCGTGGAAACACAACTCATCACCCACTCAATCCATCCCTCCTCAAAGCCAAAGGCCTTCATCACCCACTGCAGAAAAGGCCATCGGACTCTATCATATGCCTTGGACATGTCTAACTTCATGAACATTGCCTTATCTTTCGATTTGGACATCAAATGGACCACTTCCGTAGCCATCACAATCCCATCCAAGATTTGCCTTCCCTCCACGAAACCACTTTGTTCCTCTGAGATCAGCTCCTGCAAACATTTCTTTAGCCTTTCGGCAATCAGATTTGACAAAATTTTGTAAATAACATTACAAAGGGATATTGGCCAAAATTGGTTGAACCGATCAGCTCCCTCCCTCTTCGGAATGAGGGCCAAGAAAGTGGAGTTCAGCGCCCTCAACATCTGCCTATTGTTCTAGGATTCCTAGACAATAGCTAATAAATCTCCCTTAATTATCTCCCAAAACTCCTGGTAGAACTCAATGGGGAAACCATCCGATCCTGGGACCTTCCCTTTCTTCATTAAAAAGACTACTTTCTTTAGTTCTTCCTCCGTGATGGGTCTTCTCAAGTTCACCTTCATATCTTGAGACACAATGGAAGGAATACCAGATAGAATCATATCCTCGGTAGCCTCATCTCTTATCCCATCATCCTGGAAGAAGGCACTGAAATACAGGGCAGCCTCATCACATATTTATTTGGTGGAAGAAAAGACCTCTCCCCTTTCTGTAACCAGAGAGCTAATCACATTCTCGTGGCACCGGGCTTTGACCGTATTGAAGAAAAATGTGATGTTTCTGTCCCCTTCCTAAAGCCAATCAATCCTGGCTTTCTACTTCCAAAAAATTTCCTCTCTTTGTTCCCACTCCTCCAAGGTTCTGACCGCTCTCTCTTCCTCTTTCAGCAAGGACCTAGTTAAGCCCTCCTCTCTTATTATTCTGGTAATGTCATTTAACTCTTCTTGCGCTCTCTTCTTCTCCTGGAATATATTCCCAAAACAGTGCCTGTTCCATCTCTGAAGCTGGTATTTTATGGATTGAAGGAGTTTAGCGAACATATACATAGCTATCCCATGTGCTAGTCGTCCCTCTCTCCACCAAGCCGCAATACAGCCATATAGATCTTGGTCTCTCAACCACATAATCTAAAATTTGAAAGTTGGTTTTTGAATCCTGAGAGCTGAAGAGATGTTCAACTTGATCAGCCAGTGGTCTGAACTCCTCCAATCCAATATCTCAAAGCTGAGCTTCCACCTGCCTCCCACCCAAAAATAGGATGCCAAAAACCTGTCAAGTCTCTCAGCAATGTAGCTATCTCCCGGCCTTCTATTATTCCAAGTAAATCGGCCATTCCCCAGCTTGATGTCTACTAGATTTAATTCCACAATCTTATCCTTAAGGAGAAAAGATGACGGCTCCAATCTGGTGTTTCCACCCATTTTTTTCGTGAGGTCTAGAATTGCGTTGAAATCCCCCACTACAATCCAAGGCAAATAAGGAAACTCATTTCGGATCAGCTGAATGTTATTCCAAACAAAAGACTTACCTTGAAAATCATTGGGGGCATAGACATTAGTCAGAAGAACATACTCTCCTGAATCCAGACATAAGGCTACCATAGATAAAGATGACTTAAACGCCATCCAACCCACTAGAATAACCTTGCTTGGATTCCAAAAGCATGCCAGGCCTCCTGTAGTCCCCTGGGCCCCAATGCATTGGCACAAACCTTGACCCCATATCCTCGGGGCCATCTCCATCATGCACTCCACTATCACTTTGGTTTCTTGAAGAAAGAGAATATCTGGGTGTTGATTCCTGACTAAATCTCAAATAGCTTTTTGTCTGGGCCCACTATTTAGGCCCCTCACATTCCAAGATATTACAATCATTTTGATGGTGGCTGAAAATGTGTATCCAAAGTCCTGATTGACCCTGACTCCACTAAATTCTCTCCAATCATCTTAAGTCTATCCACGTCTTTTCTTCTTCCTACCTTGACATTTTTTTCTGAACCACTTTTCTTTCTTTCTTTTTGCAAAATCCCAAGGCACTGCAGAGCTTTCCCTTGCTTTACCGCCACTTCCCCTCCTTCCTGAGGTGCCTTTTCCCCATCTTCTACGCCTTTATTCCTATCCTCTATTCCTGTTTCCAAAAGCGGCCCTTCCTCCTGACCATCCAGGCGCATTAGAACTGGCTCCTCTGCTAATTCACTAATAGCAATTGGCGTGGCACTTACAATCCCACCACACTCCTCCATCAGTTCCTCTCCATTAATTGGACCCGAATTTACCTCTTGCTGCCCCAACTCTTCCAGCAGCTCAAACCTGTTATATGATTCCTCCTTTTGTCGTTCCAGAAATGTTTGCTTTAAACCTTTATTTCTACCCCTGGATTTTGCCTGTACAAAGCCCTCTGAATCCTTTCCACCCCCACTTCCCACCTTCTTGCCTTTATCCTCAGCTACTATCTTGTTCACAAGAGGTGAAGGGCGTTGTTGCTGATCCTCAATTTTATTCTTCGGGCATCTTCTAACCAGATGACCATATTCATGGCATAAACGACATTTGAATGGTAAGGTTTCATAATCCAACTGCTATACCCACGAGTTTGATCCCACACACATTTCCACCACATCCGGTAGCGGTTTACTTAGGTCAATTTCAACACAAATTCTGGCATATGTCATGATTCTCTTGCCAAGCGTTTGCGAGGATGTTCCCACCAGTTTTCCAATTAATGAAGCAATCATAAGCAGAACATCTTCCCTGCAGCACTCAATAGGCATTCGTGGCAAGCGAACCCAAATAAGAACTCTATTAGGGAGCTCTTTAGTAGGATTAAAACAAGCATGCCATGGTTTCATGAAAAGACCAGCCTGGTTATAAAAATAAGGACCTCCTTCAAAAACCTGATTTCTATCCTCTAGGCAGTTGAAAGTAACCATAAAAAAACTATTTGCCAGCAACACCAATTCCATTTCTCCTACTGGTTCCCAAGCCATCCTAGCCCAATTCTCCAGGAAAGGCAAAGATACTTTCATTCCCAAAAATTTACAATATAGAGAGTGTTTGGAAAAATACTCAACCTCTTCCGCTATCATGTCAAAAGGGATGACAAGCTTGGGTCTTTCACTGCAGCGTTCCAAGCAACCATTCACCTTGTACATTCTTGGTCCACCAGTCGACCCACTGCCCTGTCCCTCTGCATACAGGTTGTCTGCTGAAACCCCTTTCATGTTGCCTGCCTTACTCTGCGTCCCCTTGTCTACCACGTCTCTAAAACTTCTTGCTTCCTACATTTTACTTTGAAAAGACTGATCCTTCGACCCACTTCCCTACTCTGTTTGCCTACTGAAAATTTTTAACTGCCTGTTACTCACACTGCCCCACCAATAGCTGTTAGACAGCACTCCCTCTTGCACCCCTAACCGTCTCCACCTCTGCGCACCACCAGCACTAGCGTCCATCAGCTAGGGCACGGCTGCCCTAGCTGCCCGACAAGTTTCCTTCCTCACCCGTCCTCTCCATCGCTCCCTCCATCGTCTGAAATTCAAAAAAAAAATTAATAGATATTATTCATTAGAGATCTACAACTTTTCAAAGGAATGAAAGTTTCTAATTATTTTGATCCAAAAGTTTTTGAGATTATAACACATGGTTGCATCTCAAGAATTCAGAGATCGAGAGGGTAGTAAGTAGTTATGAAGTTCTAAAACCTCCTCATCTTCCAAGAATGTGACATGTGGTTACATAGTTTACAATTGAATTTTCCCTAAAGTCCCTTGATCTTGCTAAGTGTCATGATTTCATAGACCTATCCCACAAAATATATAAAATTAAACATTTTAAAATTGGGATCTCTTTCAAACCTCAAATTGTAAAGGTGACACAATATCAAATCCAAAGACAAAATAAAATAAATACTACCAAAAGTAACAAGTATATGCCACATGGCTATGTGTGACATCTTTCTATTCAAAATAATAGAAAATAGAATTGCAAAAATGTGACTTGGAAATTATAGATCTTAAAATAGATAAAAGGATAGACAAGTGGAAACTAAGCATACACACAAGCATATATGTCACCAAACAAAGAATTTAAATTTGACGGACTTCCTAGCCATCAACCATCACAAGCCTAAGAATTAAGGATGAAATTGAAGTAAATATTAAAGGGATATGGAAATTATGATTTCAATGTATCCACAATTTCAAGTTACTAAGCAGAATCATTAGCTGGATTCTTTTGATACATAGCATAAATCAAAATGTATAAGTGTATGAGTGATGACTATCTATTATTGGCATTGGTATATAATATGTCCATTCGTAAAAAGTTTGTCTTGTCGATAAGAGGTGAATTTTTCTAGGAGTAGGGTTGAAGTGAGCCATCACATTTTTGGTCAATGTTCGTGAGGTATAGTCTTTTATTTTTTCATTTTTGCTTTTTTATAATATTTTTTAATTTAACATTTAGTTTGAGTAAATTTTCACAAAAAATATTGAGCTTATTTTTCCACTTTACAAATTTAGGTTAAATTTTTTTCATCTTTCTTGTTTTGAAATTTCATCAATTTTCAAAAAAAATCATGAGCTCCAACTGGGTCTAGATTTTATTATGTGCACATTATATCTAGCTTTGCATTTGTTTCATTCATTTATTAATTAAAATGGTAGGTTAGGGTAGGGTAAGGTAGGGAATCCACCTCCAAGATAGATATATAGGTTGATGCCCTCTATAGGCCCAAATATAATAGAAAATACACTAAACATGCATTTTGCCTTCTTCCACTCAAAGTGAATATAACTTTGAAGTTCAATAGTGAGAATTGAGGTCCCATATGGAGGTGGACGCCTCTTATCCTACAAGTCTTTTTCTTCTTTGATTTGTAATTTTGGGGATATGCCAATTTTAAATGTCTTAAATAGTAGGAATATTAATTTTTACTTTGAAAATTATCTAACAATGATCTTATGTTTCTAATATTTGTACTTTTTAGATTCAATGGGTTAGTATGCAAGTCAAAATGATTAGTATTTAAAGTAACTAGTTCATATATTTTAAATATATTTATCTAAAAAATATTGATATGAATTAATCTTGAGGTTTCTATCTTGAATTTATCACATATTTTATTAAAGGGTTTCATATTGGTTAAGCATCCATCATATTATCTATAAATTACCTTTCAACTAATAATAGATGGATTTGAATTAGCTTCACCAATGTGTAAGGCTCACCAAACCCTAAAAAAAAGGATTGATAATGCCCAAGAAATTGTGATTTTTTTATTGCCTTATCCAATTAAAAATAAAAATCATTCTATGTTTTTCAAATGCACGTCAATTTTAAGCTTAGCCATTTTTTTGGCATTCTTACACTAGTTGTTCCCTTAGACAAAATCACAAACACAACGGATTTTGCTTGATTTATCAAGCCATGGGGTCAACATTGAAGGAATTTTTGGGGGTTTTCATTGTCTATTAGTATAGACGAATCTTTTTCTTAAAATAAAAAGGAAATTTTCTCATTTCATTCCATACATGATATGAACATAACCATTGGTCAAGGTACTAGGCAGTGCATCATATTTAGTTACTATTTTGTAATATTTCAATTGTTATTTCTCTATTATTTTGTATAAATTAGTAGTTTAACAATATTGAGATGTTCGGTATATTTTTTAATACAAATTTTTTACTTAAATATCTTGATATATTTGTTAACACCAACCATGTTTTTTGAATAGATGCAGGAATTAAAAAATGGGGTTGTTATTATGTTGTTGTGTACAAGTGGAGTAGTCAGCAATTGACATGAAACATGGATTTGGATGGCATGAAAAAGTTCTTGGACTAGGGTGCCACTGTCTCCCATGGGTTCTCAAAATCCAAATTAGTGGCTATATTTACTTAAGGGAAAAAAACTAGATATATAATGTGAATCAAAGACTAAGGTGTGTGATTTATTATTTCTTAAAATATAAACATAGTTTAAAAAAAATATTTATAAATATTTTATATTACTTCAAAATTTAGAATTAATATTTATTTTATTATAATAAGCATGGAAAACAATTTTAAAATTATTTTGGGTATGTTTATATTAATATTATCTAGTTAAGATGATATTTTTTTTATTTTTCCTTTGGTGGTTAATGTAGGATGATGTGTTTGTGTCAGTGATTATTTCCATACACTATAATACTCTTTTGGAACAAGTAGATGATGAATTTTATAATCTAAATAATATACAAGAGAAAATCCAAGCAAACATATTTGATGGTAAAATTTGAGAACATTCCTACTTATAGAAATTATAACTCTTGGTACCAGGGTTACTTACCGATAAGAATTATTAACATACATATTAACATGACCTATGATATGGATTATATTTATAAAAATTAATATTTAAATAATTTAAATTTATTCAATAAATTTTATAGGTTTTAATTTTATTTAAAATTTTAGAGGTATTTTCATAATTCAGGGTGAATATTTTTATGAGGCATTAGATTTTTTAAAAATACTGCTCACATCCTCTCCAAGAACCTTAATGTTAAGGATGTCTGGATGTCAAAAAAAATTGAGAGACCCATCTTCATGTA
Source organism: Torreya grandis (assembly GCA_037957365.1). Taxonomy (NCBI): domain Eukaryota; kingdom Viridiplantae; phylum Streptophyta; class Pinopsida; order Cupressales; family Taxaceae; genus Torreya; species Torreya grandis. Next base: position 3,971,661 of record JARHVA010001038.1, on the reverse strand, counting down.
ACAATGATGTTTTAAAATTAAAGAGGATTTATATTTAATAATCAATTAATTTATATGATGGTGTCTTTATCTATGTGCCATATGGTGCATTTTTTTGTTATCAATTTATGCACAACCTATGTATATTGTTGATTGAGCTACTTTTATGTTTTCATCTGTAGTCATTCGGTCAAGAGTCCCAAAGATGAAAATCAATAAGATTTTTTAGAATAATAACTGTGTGGCTAAAAATGTTAATGGTGTACTAAAACAAGTCAGTAATTTAAAACCATATATTTTAGTGAGGATATGTTTTTTCTCTAATTTTTTAGGAAGAAATATTAGCCACTCCTGAATATTTTAAAATTAATTAAGGAAAGTGTTTTATTTTGTGAAACCAAGTTTATTGATTGTATGGTGTCTTAGGATCTTTTTGGTAAAATAAAATTGAATGTTTTGGGATTTTATTTATATATGATTATAGGCTATGAACTCCTATGGATTTAATATTGTGAAAGTTTTTATTTTGGATATAGAATTAGATGAAACCATTAAGAAGTCAATTATTGAAGCAAGTGTAGGTAATAAAACTTGTTCATATAGTCTTTGGTATTATTCTTGTTGTCTTTCTTTCTGATTTTACCTATCTTTTGTTTATTTGCCTATTGTTTTTTAGTATTATAGTTATTTAATTAAAATTTTCCATTTTTTCCTTTAAATTTTCAAATCATTTAGTTAAATTTTTATTATATATTTATTTATTCCATTGAATTTTTTTTTAATCACTTGATTATCAACTGTAATAATGAAGGTGGTTATGTTAGACAAAGCTAAGATGGATATAAAATTGTAAATCATGCAAGCAAAAGTTGATGTAGAATCTAAGTTCTTATCAGGTCAAGGTATTGGTCAATAATGACATGAAATTGTTAATGGCCTGATGAATAGTCGACATGATTTTTAAATTGCCTATGACAACTATAGAAGATGGGGTGGGTATAAATTTGGTGATGTTAGTTAATACAAGTGTGACAACTTCAAAAGACGTAGTGGATATGGTTTTGGTGACATAATTTTTTGAGACAATGAAAGAGGTTGGAGAATCATCAATGTATTCATTAGTCATCATGGAAAAGGTTACTATTACTATTAACAAAGTTATTGAAAAGGTTAGGGATGGACTACTTCAAGCATAAGCATAAGGTACTAGTGAAAATGTTGTTATAGTGACCCTTATATAGATCAAAGATGAATAATTTTAGACATAAGTGGATTAATTGTTTTGATACTTATACATAATACTACTTTCCATATCTATAAATTCTCTAGATATACATTATAAAGACTAAAATCTAGTTTTTCTACTAACCTTCCTTATTTCCATTATTTTCCATTTCCTTTTTTATTTTGTCTGATATGTTGATACACATGGAGTATATTTTCAAGGAGTGTTGTATGTCTTAGCATTATTATTGTATTACATGTTAGGAAATATGACACTACACTTCACTTAAATTTATATTTATTATTCACATATTTAGAGCATTAGCAGAGAGTGCAGAGTACCGTGTGTAAAATTGGTGGCATTCTCCTATATACTTTTAGTGTTAATCTTTTTTTTTTGGAAAACTTTTCTAAGATATTTTGAGCTTATTTATAAATGTATTTTATGTTTTAATAGGTTGTAGATATATATTGTTACAACATATTAAATGCATAAAGTTTGGGTTGTTTCAATGACATGAGATGGATACTAATTATAAGTCACATGGGAATTATTGTTGTATTATTTTGGCAGTTGGTAATTTTTTACATCTTTTTTTTATTTGTGAAAGTAGAGATTGTGGGTTTTAGAGATTTATTTATCTGATTAGTTTTAATGATTTATCTATCTTCTGTTGCTTTGGATGCTCTTTAGTTTCATGTTTATGTTTTTATAGTAGAGTTACGCCTCCATAGTTGTACAAGGATTTTTTTTTCTATTTAACATGAAACCATTTGATTGAAACTAACATATCTATAATTTAGAAAGGCATTTTTCATTTCTATTCAACATGGGCATGTTTTATCTTTTAATATTGATGCTCATGAAAGTACCACTATTCTTAAGGTGGTTTTTGTTTTTTTCATGTGCATTGAAATTAATGTACCATCTCTAAAGGTTTTTGTCAAAATTAATGGGTAAAGGAGAACATGTTTGAGAATTTTTCTCAACTTTCATAGACTTTCATGGCATAGATAAAATGTAATTTGAGTTTTCTCCCTTCTCTATTCCTAATGTTTATACTAATAGTTTTACATACATACATACATACATACATACATACATACATATTTTTATTTTTATTTTTATGGTAATAGGATGTTATGTTGGAAATTTATTATTAATGAATTTGTAGATGAGAAGTTTTTGATGTTATCAATAAAAATCCTTCTTAATTTTTAGTCATTATATAACATGTTAGATTCAGTGATACTTATTGAGAGTAATAGACTTAAAAGTACACTTTATATGTGGATTTATTTCATATGATAATGTAATTTTTAAATGTGTTGCGTAAGTGGTAGATATTTTATAAGATGCCAAATCATAGCTATTATCACTAAAAAATAAAATGTAATCTCATTATCTTAAAATGGTTTAATTACAAATTTATTATTATGCTCACAATGTTGTTATGATGAAGTTATTTTCTTATGATGATTGTTGAGTTTATTGCGCATTTAATAGTCCTCATCTTATTTTTTAATTGACTGAAATGTTCTTTCATCTTAATCTTGTATATTGAGTTTATAAATATTACAATTATCTTCCATTATCTAAATTTTGGTTGATTAACATGTTTATTACTTTGAATAATGAGATGGATTTGAGATGGGAAATCACATACTCAGTTTAATGTTGACACTTGCTTTGTGCATTCTTCAATGTAGGATGCACATATGAGTATAGCTATGAAATTGTTTAAAGATCATTCTTTATCAATCAATATATTTTCTATCATAATACATTTTATATTATAATGAAGTAGATTAAATTATGTAAAGTAAAAATAAATGTAATGAAATCTTAGACTATTTAATTAATGATAAGTTGGAAAGATATTTTTTAATGTTTGAAATTAGATTATAAGCATGTTTTAGTATGAAAAAGGGTAGTATTATAATAGTATCCTTTATTTTTTATATAGAGTTTTCATGTCAACGGATTAATATGATAAAGGAGGATATTTCATTGGAATCTTAGTATTTCAATAGTTTTATTATTTGAGAACAAAATTACCTAAATTATCCATTAAGTAATATGGGTTCAAAATTAAACATAAAATTAAACATGTTCTTATTTTTATTTGGGATTATATAAGTAAATCACATTAGGATATATCTTAAGGGAACATTAGTATTTTTTTATTTATGCATGGCTTAAGACTAGAACTACTAATGAATCAATGGAATCATATAATATTAAAATTTTGATTTCACTGTGCATAATATTATGTTTTAAATTTATATAGGTGGAGGTTTAATAATCAAATCAAGTCATTAAAACTCTTTGATACAAAATTAATGTATGATTGAATGACAACAACTTAAACAAATTTGAATCAATGTTTTCTCTTTTTTATAAAACATGGACAAGTAGCAGTGACATTTTGTTTGATTTAAGTGAATGCATGTTATGATATTTTTCATGTGTGTTAATTATATAATCAAATTAAAAAAATTAAAAATCTAATTCAATAATATTTTTCCTTAATGATGTAAATTTTTCTTGTCTTAAGCCAGTAGTTTCCTTCAACAATCCGATTTAATTAAATTACTAAATTTTTCCAAAACCAAACTAAACCTCATTATAAATTATCTTAGGATATGTTAATTGGTATTTGATACCAAAATAATTTTATATTTTCCTGATCCTAAATTGTCACATTTTCCAAAAGGGCAATTGTAATGAAAAATTCTCAACTTGTTTTTCTCCCTATGGAGTCGATTAGTAATTGATATATAATAAATTGACATCAGTTAAATTATTTGAAAATGAAGGTTTAATTGCATTCCTTATATCTTAGTATCATCCTAGGAATATTTATATTTAATTTACCTTGAGTTTTCTATTTTTATCAAGTCCTTTTCAACGTAGTTCATCAAAGTTTCTCAAAGAAAAACTATTTTTCACTTCCAAGTTTAGTTTGGTTTGATAGTTTTTGTTTTGTGTCTTATTCACTATAGAAGTTTTCCAATGCCACTTTTGAGATAATTATAGATATTATTTTTAGATTTATTAAAAAAAATTATCAATTGTAATATCTATGGGTTTAATTTATCATGATAGTTATTTACCTTCCACTAAAACCCTTTTTCCCTCCATCATTGATATAGAGTAAAATGTAGTTATAATTAGAATTGAAGGGTTTATCGTGAGATAGTGAGTTTGAGAGGGTTATGATATGATATTGTATGTACTTATGTTATACACATTCAATACAATTTATATTTAATCTTTAACTAAATGAGATTAATTAAATATGGGGAAGGATGATGTGACTATTTATATAGGTTATTATCGTGAAGTGAGAAATGTTCATCTATATCTATTGGCGACATTGTTACTAATTTTTTTTATAAAAATAGTGTATTTGTACATGTTTGAATTCTAAAACTTTGGGCATAAAATTTTGGTATCAGATATTGGGTAAAAATATATGAGATATAAAATAAATTGAGTATCACTTCTTTTACCCTAAATATTTTACTCTCGTGTGCACTCACAAAATGCCACATGGTGAGAACCACTGACTATAAGCTATGAGAATTAAACCTATGATAAATGTGATAACCCAAAAAATAAAATTCACCCTCTCATTTTTAGCTAAATTTATTATAATATTGAATGCCTTGTATAGTATTTTACACAAAGAGCACCTATGAAATCTAGTTTTGTTAGAATGCACAAGGTGGTTGAATCAAGATGAACTCCAATTTTGATGATAATTAGGATAGTGATAATAAAATATCTAAAACTAGGTGATTGAGGCTTGAAGTTTAAGTTTGATGCATGATTACAATTTTTTGATTTATTATTTATTACTTTGTTTATTTAACCTAATATTTTTCAACAGATGAATGGATGTTGGTTTTTGACATGGTGGTTACCACCTTGTTATTCTTTAGTTGGAAACAACATTTGATTGAAAAAACTTTTGTCTATTATGAGAGGTGTTAAAATATTTATTAATTTTTTCCTCTTGGTACTTGTTTTAGTCTATTTAATTGGGGAAGTCATCAAAACTTTGGATTGATTAAGTGAATATAACACAAAGATCAAAATGCTTATTTTGGATAGCATTATTTGGTTGTTTTAGAGTTTAGCACTTAATGGTTCATTTGCTTAGATATTATCTTATTATTTTAATTTGAATAATTGTATCCCTTATAATTAAACACTCATTTATACCATTACAAACCTTATACTTTGTGATCATTCATATGATGGGTTAAGTTTGGATAGTTTATGATTGATATTTTTGAGGTTTTATTTTAATGGTAGTCTTGGAATGTAAGTTCCTTATTGTGTTAATAACTCTTGCACATGTTTTAAAGGGATAAAGGGTTTGTACCTAGTATAGTGAGGTTAACCATGAGCATTGGATGATGGACTTATGGTTTATAACCATGCTCTTTGAATCTTTTTTATTATTATCTATGAGTTTAGCCAATAGTGATTCAAAGGTAATCTTGTGGTTAGGCATTTCTATTTCATTTCATTTGTGTCTCCCTCATTACTATGAAGGTAGAATACACCTTCATATTTTAAAGGTATCTCATGTGAATTCATTTATATCTTTAAACTAAATATCTTACTTGAGTAATCTTGTTTTCATTAAGAATGAGGTTTTCTAATCTCCATGCACGTTAATTTTTAGAATGTTTTTGGATTAAAGATGAGTGAAAAAAAAGAATTATCAAAATATTTCAATTATCCCATGTTTTTACAAGTCATTCATGACTAAATAAAGGAATTTTCAATTAGACCATCTATTTTTATTGAAACTACCAATATCTATACATTGGTGGTGATGTTGTAGTATGTGATGTTAATTGAGATTATTGTAATTTAGTTTGATAAAAAAATATGGGACATAAAAAATATTTTCATGGGATAATTTTTTGGCACTAAGTACTAGGAATGATTTTTCAAATTGTTATTTTTCATTTTAGTTGTAGCAGTGATTGATCTTTGGGAGGCATAGGGATGATATTATTATATTTCTCCTACCTCATAGAGGTAGTGGATTTATTATTATTTTAACTTTAGGAGGTAGTCAAACTAATTTTTAGAAGAATATGGAGGATGTTATTGAGGTACTTATCCTAACTATAGGAGATAGTCAATCTATTGTTCTCTTACCTATAGGAAGTAATTAAATTATTTAATATTGGTTTTTTGCCTCTGGGAGGTAGAGGTTTACTTATTCCTTCTCCCATTGGGTGACTTTCTTAGACACATAGTATGGTATTATGATTTTTTATTTTTATGGAATCCAACACTTCATATTTTGAATCTAATTATTTTTATTTACATGATATATTATAAAATTAAAATTATTGATTTTTAATTTGATTTAGATTATTAAATTGGATATTTATTTTATTATTAATTTTATGATAATTTTGGTTGGTATTTGGTTATCAATCCTATTTTAAATTTAGCTATTTTATTTAGTGAATTTAACCTTTCATTTGATTTTGTTATTACACTAATTTTGATGGAATTTTGATCACCTTTATTTAATGTTGGTTTCATGTATGTTGTGATGGTTATGGTGTTATGGTTCCATTTGTGCTATAATGTTTCATAGTGTTTGTGGTATATGGAAAATAAGTAGCATGAAAAATAACTATTATATTGTAATGGGAACCTATTGGTCAAGATCATGGTACCATCCCTCCCACTCCATCAAATGTGGTGGTTATATATAGGATTAATTTTGGGAGATCTAAAGAGGATATGGGGTCTAAGTAAGATTTTCTTAGGAGGTCTAAGGAGTTTGGGAAGGATTATTTTACATTATAGTGGATAATTTCTCCTTTTATAAATGGAGTGTTCCATTTTGATGAAACCTAACATTGACCTCAGTATTAAATGATTTAACTATTTTATTATTTGGTATTCACTCCTTACATAAAGTATGATCCATAGTTGGTTTAATATGACTATATATTGGATTGGTAATTGTACTCTTGATCAGTGATCTTGACAATAATTCATAATAATAGTGGTTGTGACCTTATATATGGAAATATGACATTTAAAAAATATTTTATAATTTAATATTAACCATTTAGCTTGTCTTGATATAACTCTAAGAAATATTTTTAACATGATAACTTCATTTGATATTTGGAAATAAATCATCCAACATTAAGGGGTGTCCATTAGTGGCCCTAAATTTAAAAATTACTACAAGATCCCCCTCCCTGGAATGGCCTACAATCAATTCCTAGTTAATTCATGGATGTATGTAGAAAATACAATAAATAAATTATAAGAATGGGATAACAACTCGAGTACCTTCATAGTTAGATTCATTTTTTTATCCACATTCCTATCTTTAGGCCTAGAATTAGGATTGTTATGGCCTTGTTAAATTGAATCTATGGTTCCCTAGTATAATCAATGTCAATGAGGTTTGGATGCCACTATTGGACACCATCCTCACTTCCACCAAGATCATAGCTATTGGTAAGATCATTAGTGACAATTTAATCTTATCAATTCAACAAATATATCTTATGATAACTTATACATGATGTATTATCTATTATATGCCATATTGGGGACTTTTCACTTAGCTTTTGAGGAACCATATGATCTATTAACTCAGTATTCCAAGAGCTGAATTTATGATGAATTCTATGTTCTTCATATACACAAATTTAGAAAGAATATAAGTAGACTAACCAATAATTCCTATCCAATGATATACCAATCCATTTATGGCAAGGACATGCCCAGACTATTTGATTAGATGTGAAGAACTATTGGAAATGTTGGTGATTATCCAAACTACATAGTCATCATAATAGAGGGAACTAGGGCTCCTCCTTTGTATCTACCCAAATTGGTCCCAAAAAAGGTGGTAAAATAGAAAATTATAATTCAACTAGTATATCATACAAATTTAACACTAGGAGGTGCTAAACAATGAGTTGTCGACCCTTATACCATCAACATTGGTAGAATCTAGTATACTAGATGGGACTATTTTCATCAATTAGGAAAAAACATGACACCTATGATTTAAAATGGGCATGTTACATGTAATGGTATCTAATAAAAAAGATAAAATAACACCTAAATAGAGTTAGGGTGAAGGTGAATATTGATTATGGCCACATATCATATCCTTGTGATGAATTATTCATGAATGCTTTGAATGACACATGGGTCCACACAATAATGAATAATGTAAATATGTCCTTAGTTATGGCCTAGAACATACAATATCATCAATAAAAAATCAAAGAAGAGTCTAAAATAATTGAGAAGGAGCATTGGTTCATAAGACCTCCTCAAGGATCCTTTCCATAGGCTAAAGTACAAGGATGAAAATAGGCCAATCCATATAGATAATAACCTATGGGAAGTGCATATGGAATCATCCATGGGCCTCCTAAACATCCCATCTAGTGGTTACCATTGCAATAACAACCATAGTGTTGACCTCTCCTTATCCAACTACCACTACATAAGGTCCCATAAATATAACTCAATCTAGTGAATCATTATATATGTTTCCCTTCCCTCCACTCATAATAGTACATCAAGTGAGTCTCCCATCCTTCCATACTCATATATCTAGTTTGTATCCATTTATATCCCTAGTTTAAACCATTTCACAACCACCTCCATCAATTTCTCCTTCCCCTAGATAAGTGTCTACTTCACTAGGTTCACCACTAATAGTCATTACTATTATCACCTCATCAACACCTATTTGCCCATTGGATTCAATTATTTTTATTTAACCCAATCCAAAACCAACTTAAATTAATATTGGACCCTCTTTATATCAGAGGAAGTAGGGAACTCATTCAATTTCTCCTATGGGCACTCAAATAAAGGAAAGTTGGAAGGAAAAGTAAGATGAAGGATTTGATAAAATAAAAGGTTATAAATTATTAAAATTCCTATAAGTGTCACAAAGTGAAAAGGAATGGTATAATGAAGATAAAAGGGAAGATAAAATAGAGACATAATTATTTGAAACCATTAGTGAGATCACATAAAGTGATCCTAAGGATGAATTGCTACTAGAGGAGGCTGAGTTAGGTGACATTGAGATTTTAAAGACTAGTTAAGTCTCAATTGAATTGATTTAGGATCCATATGGAGACAAAAGAGATGAATAAGAGCTTAAGACTTTAGATTCTACATTTGCACAATCAGTGAATATACCTCCATCATTGACACATCCCAACACAATAATGTTAGTTACAATAATAGTTCCCATTATTACTACTAGATAAAGGGTAAGTGCACAAGTTCATTATTCCCCACCTATTGCTTCAATTGTTATTATTTTATTTATTATAGTTATTAAAATTCTAATTTTCTAAACCCTAGTCCTAACACCTATAATCAAGACCATGGCACCTCATCAAAACTTAAAAAGGCCCTACTGGGGTTACTTTTACATTGATGATGGATTATTTACAAAATATACTCCTTACCCCTCATACCTAATCATTATTTTCTTCCTTAAGCCCTCAATCTTCTAGAATCAATAAGCAAGTGCATTTTGATTATTTGGTTTCCACTACCATTTAAGCTTCCCCAATTACACCTTCCTAATGATACAGTCAATTGGGCCTACCAATTGGTAATGCATCCCAAATAGAGTCTAAAACCATTAAAATATAGAAGTTGTCATAAAATGGAAAGCTAATAATTAACATAATGGACCCTACAAAGGTCACCAAATGGAGGATAACTATTCCCTCTTTCCCTAAACTATAAACCTCTTCTCCTAATACCATGCTTCCCTTAATACCATGCTTCCCTTAGGACAATCCCCATCTACCACTCCTATAGAGCAGGAAAATTTTTCACAACCAGTTACCTTGAATGTTCTTGAATGGATCTAGAATATTCAACAAGTAAAAGAAGGTGGGCAAGATCTAGTCATTATTAAAAAACCAACAGTCAAGTTTCATTTTGACATAGAAATGAAGGCTATGAGGAAGGTCAAAATGAAAACCATACTTATTGAAGGATAGAAGGTAGAATTAGAATAAAGAGAAGAGGTGTTTTATTTAACTAAGAGAGCGAAAATGTTCACCTCTAATATTAGCAATTACATAAAATACCCTTACACTTTTGTAGACTCTATAGGGGGAAAATAAATTCTTAGAGTCTTTAATCAAGCCATAGATGTAATGCAAGAAATAAGTACCATATAGCTTTCAAGAGACATCATGCACATTATGCAAGTAGTGGATCAAAAATTATATGGAATCATCTAGTTAATAATAAATGCAAAGGGGAAGTCATAACCTAAGTGGGGAGATGTATACCCCCTTGATAATAAGATGAAGAAAATGGAGGCCAAACTCCATTTCTTAATCCAAGTAGCCAAAAATAAGGCTTATGATCATCTCAACCTAATAATTACTCCATATGCAACATGGTCCCTAAAATACATCGCTTATAGGAGACATAGCTTGATTAAGTGACATCAAGAGATGCAAAATTTATTTCTACAACTCATCAACTATGTGGAACAACCCATTAAAATTTTAGGGGAAATGAGAACCAATGATGTGATTAACCCAAGTGGGGAATTGGTCCCCAAAGCCATCTTTAAAGACCTTTAAATAGTAGCATATAGTTTCAAAGTAGATGTTGAGGGAATAATATATAAGACCAAGGATGACTTGATGTAGTTCATAAATTTTGCTAGAAGTAGGGTCCTTAACATATAGATTATTTATGTGGATCTTGGGATGCATCAAAATCACATATAATTTTGATGTATAGGCTCCCCCAACTCTTCAAAAAAGCTCTATTGGACTTTGAGGCAATTGAAATTAACTTTCAAGTAAGCCACACTCTTTATTTTCAAATTTAGGATAGTAAGTAGGATTCACCATCTACATTACCTCCACCATCTATTTCAGTTACAACTGCTTCTCAAGTGCTAGGTATAACCATAGATTTAACTCTAGTTATAAATGTAATGACTACCAAATCCCAAAAATCAATAACTACAATTTCCTCCTCCTAGGTAATTTATTTTTTAATTACACTAATTGATTATAATAGAATGTTATTTTCATAATTTTTCTTATTAATGATTAACTATGTCATAGCCATGTATATCAAACATGATTCTTCGATAGATGTCCTAATGAAAATGAAACTATAAGCATGGATTGAGCTATGAGGCATCCCCATACCAAGCCTATAAATACTTATATCTCTTGCATTCCAAAGGGAGGAGAAATTTTGACATTCAATGTAAATAATAAATCCTTCTTTTTATTTTGCAATTCTATGTTTTATGATTGTCTCTTTAATTTATACACTATATTGATCATGTGTTTTTGTTTAACTGGTAGTTAGAGACATTGATATGTGTTATAGAAATTTCAAGTAGCTTGTGTTTAATTATTAGGATTACATCAATTAAGAATGTGCAATAGCAATTTTGGGTTGATAAAATTACTTTCATGTAACATTTTTGCTAGGATAATCTTTAGATATGTGTAGAAGTGCCATTTTAATGAAACTTCCTAGACTAAGCTATATCTATTCAAAGGTGTTTTTTGTTTTTTAGCTATAATATTCTATTAATATGTGAAATAAAAATATTAGTAAAAACAATCTTTATCTAATATATTTTAGTTCATTGCATTTTTATTCATAAGACTTATTTACTATGTTTGTCAATTTTGTGTGTCAAAGTAATAAGTTGCAAATATTAGTCACTAGTGATTATCATTATTCTAAAGTTAGTTAAAAATAACCCATGATCTATCTTTACATATTTCCTTTTTATCCTTACCATTCCCTCTATTTGTTGTTTCTTTGAGTCATGGCCACTTTATAATAAATCTATCGTGAAACACCTTAATTAGATCTAGGATTTATGCCCATATCTAAACCATCTAGGTTGACATTTACTTTTCTACCCACCATTCTACCACAAGTTACTATAAACCCCAATACTCTACAACTTGTGCCCTGGAATGGATTTTACCTCCACATAGATCAAAAAATGTTAGTCTACCTCATAAAGGTTTCCTAGGTGTACATAAAACCCACATCATTGAGATCCTTTTGAGTATTATCATACTTTAATAATGTGTTTATGTCTCACCGCATTGTTTTATTTGATGTTTTAGGGACAATGCCATTTTTAAGAGGGGCTGAATGTAATACCCCTTTCAAAAATTGTAGAGCCTTTTTGAAGACATCATATCAATTTTATCTAGTTGTGTTGACTTCCATTCACCTGCTTTCCCTGGAGGATGAGATTGGGGTTAAAAATTGATAGCTTCATATGGGTAACCATCAAGTTCTTATTGATCACATCATGATTAAAAGATGTGATGTATTATTCTTTATGTAAGATAAAATTTCCATTGCATTGAGGTCATTAAGTAGTACTTGAATTAATGTTAATTATAATTAAATAAAAATAAAATAATTATTAAATTTTGTATAGAATTAATTATTAGCAATGGATAAGAGAAATGTAGTGCTAGATGAATATTTGAAGTAGGTTACATGGTGACATGTAAACCTCATAGAGAGATTTATGATGCTTAATGAATGGTATGAATTCTTTTGAGAATAATCAATTTTAAATTGCTTAATAGATTTTCCAGTAAGAAAAGAAAATAAGGGATTTTATTTGAACATACCATTGAGGATTGGTCACTTCAAAAGTTTTAGGTAATTAATTCAAATAATTTTATGGGTGGAGAGTCCATTTTGGAGTGGGGCATAGTTGTGAAATTAATGAAAAACATGTTTCTCTATGGGAAGTAGTTAAAGGATATAATTTTTTTAGAATCTAATGTTACTTTATCAAACTTAGCATTATTTCCAAGTAATTATGCCTCATTGGAAGCACCATAAGGAATAAGGATCCAACTGAGAGGAAAAGCCAAGTAGGGAGAATAAAGTAATAATAAATAACTAGTATAATGAAAGAAAAGATATCAAGTCCTTACAATGAAAGTGAATCCTTTTCTAGAATCCAACTTGCTATTTAGAGAGGTATATATATGTTTTTCTAGAATTCATATATTTAATTCAAGAAATTCATAGTACTTGATGTAGTTATTCTTTAGTTGTAATTTTTTTTTGTGTAGATGTTGAGTATATTAGGTAGTAGCAATTACTCAAATTGATTCTTTTCTCTATGTTATGGTTTTCAGTTTATTTTCCTAGTTGTCTATTCTATTATCTTAGGATTTTGAAAAAACCTAAATAGAAGGGTGCATCATATTTCATATAGTGTCCCACTTGAACTAAAACTTCTACCTAGAAATGGTTCTTTTGTATTAACATGCCTACATCCTATTGAGGTGATTTCTAGGGCATAGTAGTGAGATTAAAATATAGATCAAGAAATTAAAATCCTCAAACCTGTTGTATTTCCATTTACAATTTAGTTAGAAAAAAAGCATTTGATTGTTGAAACTCCACATTAACATATATTAAAAGGGTAAATATATGAATATTTATACATAGTTATAACACCATTCAATAATTCATTAAAATGATAATAATGAATAATTGTACCACCACCTAGGTTAACATTAAATTATGGATATATACAATATTTTTTTAATTTACAAATTCTCAAAACCATTGTGAAAGCAATAAATATTCATAACTGCCTTTAGGTGAGGCATAATAATGATGCATGGGTATAAGAAAGTTTTTATCAGACTTATGTTGGTTGGGTTGATCCATTCTTTTTTTGTTTTGACCTAGTTGTGTATGCAAATCAGGATTAAAGTTTGTGTAAAACTAACATATTATTTTGAAATTTTATCCTTGCCAATTTGGTAGTACAAGTTAAATTATTCTTTTGGTTCATGATTTCTTATTTCCACTTACATGGCATAGCTTAAATTAAATGAGTAGAAACCCTTCTCCATTAGATCCGTTGAGGGAACTCTAGGCTTTTGTATCTAGGCACAACTTATGATAAAAACCATAAATGAATTAAAGGAATCATTTCATATTAAAAATGTTATTTCACCATGCATAATATTATGTTTTATATTTATATAAATTGAGGTGTGATAATTAAATAAATTTATTTGATACAACTTTGAGGAAAATAAATATAAGATTTAATGACAACTAGTCCAACAACCTTGAAGATTTTTTTTTTCATTTTTATAAAATGAGGACAAGTGTCAATGCTATTTTATTGCACTTGAGACAAGGCATGTTATATTAGCATATTTTTAATACTTATAAAACATCTAGTCAAATATATAAAATTAAAAATCTAATTCATTAATGTTTTTTTTCCTATTCATGGAATTTTTACTTGTCAAAAGCCAATATTTTCCTTCTAGAATTCAATTTAAATAAAAATTTAAATTTTCCCAAAACCATAACTAAGTCTCATTATCAATTATATTAGGTGATGAAAATTGGTATTTGATATTAGAATAATTTTAGATATTTATAATCTGAAATAGTCATACTTTTCCAAAGGGAAATAATGAAGAAAAGTTACCTTGACTTTTTTCTCCCTACAATGTTGATAAAAAATTGGCATCTAATAAATTGTTTGAGTTGAATTACTTGAAAACAAAGGTTGTGTCATATTCCTTATAGCTTCAAATCATCCTAGGAATCTTCACATTTATTTTACCTTGATGTTTTCTATTTTTATCAAGTCCTTTTCAACCTAGTTTATTTTAGAGTTTCTCATAGAAAAATAGTTTGTTCCACCATGTTTGGTTTGGTAGTTTAGTTATGTATATTATTCACCCTATAAATTTTCAAATTCCCTTATTGATATTTTTATAGCTCAAAATATTATTTATTGTTTATATATAATTTAATCTTGGTTGTAATCTTTATGGGATTACTTCATCATGATAGTTATTTATCTTCCACCAGAAGGACTTTTTCCCATTGTTGTGGATATTAAAGTAAAATGCAGTTAAGATTGGAATCAAATGGTTTTTGGTGAGAGACAAAGTTTGATAGAGTTGTGATATATTATTTTCTATGATAAAATGATTATACATTACATGGATAGATGGGACTACAATCTATTAGTACTCATGTTACATACAGTCAGTTTAGTTCATATATGAGACTAAACTCAATTAACATCCTTCAACTTTAATTTATGGATGGATGATGTGAAGTGAGAATGTGTATGAAGTTATTTTACTTGATGTGCGTCTCATATTATATTTATTTTTCACATATATATATAGGTGGTATATTTATTAAATTTAAAATAAATAAATAAAAAGTTTATGTATTTATGCATGTCTAAGTCATCAATTTTTGGGCATAATACATATGATGAAATTTTAATAATTTTGTGTATCATAATAAATATACACTTTAACTCACATAATTTTCAATTTGAAATCACATGATACAGTTATAAAACTTTATTCCTTATACAATATTAAAATAACATCAAGCATGCTAAGATCATATTGTTAAAATATTATTTTATTATTGACGTTAATTTTTTTTTAACTTTTAACTTGTTCTTTCCTCTATTATGATGTGGTTAATTTATAGAATAAATTTCCTAATATTTTCTTAATATTTCAATATCCCTTTCAACTTGAAATTTATCTTAAACTATGATAGTCTCCAAATCAAAAAAAAAACCTCTCTTGTTCATTATAAATAAGTGGTGGTTTAACTAATGCTTTCCATTTCTATAAATATTACAATTTTTTTGTAAATGAATGTAAGCCTCTTTTTAAATTTGGTGCATTTTCCTTTCTCAAGGAATGTATCTATTCTACTAAAACATTATTTACATTATAATTACACTTATATCAATAAAATATTTATCAAAATATTATATGCATACATTTGAAGATGGTGTGTATAATGTATTATGTTATCTGGACATGATCTAAATAGCTATTTTACTGAACCAAGGGTGATACCAATAATGGTAGAGGAAAAATAACCTATAGTTAACATATAAATTATTTATTAATGTTTCTCAAATTTTGGACGGAGCATGTTTCAAAAATTACAGGTATGCATTGTCTCGTGTGCATATCCATTTCAAAGACACCATCTAATCTCATCAAAATTTTGAATAATTTTTCCCCATCTCCAAGATAAGAGATTTTTTTTTAATTTTAAAATGATATAAAAATTACCAAACAAGTATTCATATATTATCTTTTTTCTCCTTCCTCCATTAGTATTAAAAAAATTCATTTCCCTGTGTTTTTGTTCCACTACCTCATTCCTAAGCAAACTCAATGTAAATTGATATATATAATTAATAATTAATATTATAATGTACACTTTGTACATGCATGCAAAGGACTATTTCATCTCTTAAATTTTATGAAAACAACCAAAGGTACCCTTTAGCAATAAGGCCAACTTTGTAAGAAAAATAACCTATTATAAATTAGTTCATTTTTAGCTTATTTCATATACCATGTTATCAAATGAAAAATTCATATAAAATTTCCTTATACTATTAGGAATCAATCCCTATTTACCATTGGAAATAAAAATTTTGAAACTCTCTATAACAGTGCCACATTCTTACCAAATCATTATACTATATTTAGTAAACCTTCAATAATTTGTAAATAAATATCTCAAAAAATAATAATAATTGTAAATAAGTTTAATTTTTAAATATATACAAGAATAAATATACCTTCAAAATACACTCATGGTAAAATAGTAACTTGTTAGATATTTATCCATCTGACTACCCATAGTTAAGATCATTATATGTCTTAATTTCAAAGGTGTATGGTTCCCACTACCTAACAAGAATATGAATTATTCCTAGCACTTTCTATATTTGGAAAAAATGTGTGTGTGTGTGTGTGTGTGTGTGTGTGTGTGTGTGTGTGTGTGTGTGTGTGTGTGTGTGTGTGTGTGTGTGTGTGTGTGTGTGTGTGTGTGTGTATTTCTCTTTACTTGTTTACTCATATTATATTATTATGTTATTATTATAAATTATCAAAAATTCTTTAAAATTTTATTCACTTTGGCATGGAGAGTACAATAGAAAAACATGGAAATTATCTCAAACATTGGCTATAAATGATCCAAACATCTATTCGTATAAGGTAATAAATCAGGCCAAAACCTATACCATTACGAAGGGCTCATCAAGATATTTTTGATGGTATGCAAAACTCGATAAATAGAGCTCATTTGCTCCTTATGTATCTAGTAAAAGCAGGTCAACACTAGTCAAAACTAAAAAAATTGATGATCTTCAAATTTTTATGAATTATTTCCATGATGTAGATCTTGTTGCAAGATTTTTGACACATTTTATCATTCAAAAAATGGAGTCTATATGTGAAAGTTATGACCAATCAAAGTTATGGTCAATCTTGATGACATGGCAATAAAGTCACATGGAATATGGTTTAACCCAAGTCATTAAAAATTATAAATCCCACATTATTAAAGGGGGTTAAACATATTACATTAAATATTTGTGAATAATTTTCACCCCTTTTTAAATGGATAATTTAAAATCCCATAAAAATTGGGTATGGGATAATTATGAAATTTATTAAAAAATATTATGGATAATCATCCCAATCAAAAAAAGTGGACCCATAACAATTATATAAAGGGTTTAAAGGTGAATTTAAATTGATTCAAAAGTTTCAAATCTCTCATCATAGCTAAATATCTAGAGCTGAGAGCTAGAGTTGAAGAGCCAGAGCCAATAGCTGAAGAGCCAAAGAGCTAAGATCCAAGAGCCAAGAGTCAAAGCTAGAGATGATTCCAAACATCTACTAATTGTTTATATTTAACATTATTTGATGAAATTTTTAATGACTCAAATTGAAGCATTAGAAAACCATATGTAGGGTGTTTTCAAACTAGCTTATCCCAAGTTTTGAAGCACTTGGAGAGATTTTCACTTCTTGGTGTAAACTAGAGATATGTTCTAGACTCTGAGACGAATCTAGATGTATGATAAGTTTCCTGATTTGATTTCATTTTAACTACTTTTGAAATTCTTGAATTAATAATTTTGGTAGAGAACTTAAAGAATGTGAGATTTCTTTTCATGATAGGGAGGTGGAAGGTCCGTCTGTGGGTATTGAGACTTATCAAAGGTCTATTACTAAATTGTATGAAACCTTAGAGTGTCCATTCGACCATTGTGAGGGTTAGCCATGTAATCAATTTTTATGGAAATGGATTGGTTCATACTTTATTAAAATTGGAGATGTAGGCATTACTAAACTCTATTATCATGTGCTTGTCATGAGTTTATTCTATTTGTGTATTCTTTTTTTGTATTTTGATTAATCATGCTTATTAATCACTATTGAATATATAATTATCCAAATAAAACATTTTAATGAATATTTTAAATTTCTTCAAGTTTTGAGACAAATATGTAATAAAATTTCAAATTCAATTTCATTTTTGTGAATGTTTTGGGAAATTGTGTGATTTGACAAAAGTATCCAAAGTAAACTTTTTGCACATTGAATCAGTGTAGAGTTTACAGATCAAGTTTGGTATCAGAGTAGTTATTATGTTGGGTTAGCATTTGATTTTATGGATTTGATATCAGTTGGTTTCAATTTGATTTCCAATATTTTTATAGACTTTTTGGGCTTGTTAATATTCCATTGAAGTGCGTAGTTTGTGGAATTAGGTTATTTGCAATAAATAGGAAACCATGAGAAAAGCATTGAAAAGGGAGAGGCTTAATGAGCTTGAAGCAATTAATTGGAATATCTAGGAACAGAATGCTTTCCTAAGATCTCATTTTTACTCCTTGGAAGAGGAGGTTTCCCACTTAAAGTTAAATCTACAAGCCAAGAATGAGCTCTTGGAATAGATGCAAGATGAAGAGAAATATTGCCTTCATTAATTGCCTTTCACTACATATGTAAGCATTATGAATGATGAGTGAATTGTAAGTTGTTCATCTAGTAATTCCTTTCATTCAATTTTAGATGTTTTAGATATTTATTTTGGTAGTTTTGAGAAACACACTAAGGGCATTAGATCTAAACTATTATTGAAAATGGGATTTGATGGAAGGGGTCTTGGTAAAAATGGCTAAGGTATTACTAACCCCATATAGGTAGAGCATAGATCTTGCCATGCAGGATTAGGTTATGCTAGTGAGAAAGTGGATGTTGGAAAGAGTTCCTCCATTGTTGAAAGAGGATAAGCTTCTGACAACCAAGATCTGAGGCCACTAGTAGAGAAGAATTCTTCCCTATAAAGGAATGATGAATGGTGTAAGAAATTAGGTAAAAGAGGTATCAAGATTCTACCTCCTCATTCTTACAATAGAAAAATCACTAATAAGAATGTGAATTCCAAGACTTATGAATCACTTATTCCATTTACAAATTTTGGTTTTGATATTCAGAAGATGTTGCATTCTTTTCATTGTACATTTTTTAAATTAAATAACCATTATGCCATATATTATTAGAAAAAATAATCTTTATTGAAGAAATTTATAGGTGCTAAAGACCATTTTCATACTAGAAAATTAGTAAATGGTAAATAGATGACCTCACCTAAGAAGAGGGATGTTTGCACTCATTGTCATGTGAGTGGACATCTAGTTGAGAAGTGTTGAAAACTTCAACCATCCCACCATCTTGGTAATGGTAAGAAGAAGAAGGTTTAAAAACCTATTGATAAGGTAATTAATGAAGTTTTTGTTCAATCAACCCATGCAGATGTCAATAAATCCACTAAGGAAATTAAACACCCTAAATAGAAGAATCTGATAAAGAGGGTTAGTAAACAATTTCTTAATTTCATGATGTCATGATTAGTGGATTGATAATACATTTATGTTGCAAACCAATTTTAGGATCCTTGTTGTATGTTGACAAAGGACATTTACCCATGCTTTGATATATGCATTTTGGAGCTACTATAGTGGGAACACTTAGAGATAGGTTCATCATTCAAAGTTTTTAATTCTCACACTCATGTTTTAGAAAGCTTTAATTTTGGAATCTCTAGTATTAGCTTTATGAGTTTCCTATTGAATTATTAAGGAAATTAACTCATTGATTAGCTTGGGAGATTTGACAATAGTTGCATAGGTTATTGGGTAGGATTCAGATTTCATACAATACTTATTTTAGAATAACTAATATTTTGGAATGATTTTATTTATGGAATCTATGTGATTGGATGCATTTATAAGACCATATTGGGAAATGTTTGCAATAATAAACATTATACTCCATTGGTTGTTTCCATTGTTGTTTATCATATTAAGACCCATGTCTGGGCAGTGTATTATGACATGGCCATAATAATTAGTGTATTTTATTTACATTGACAAAATTATTATATAGTTTTAGATTAAGGTAAAAACAGGTTTTAAAGGGACCCCGAAACCCTTTAACAGGTTTAAAAAGATAGAGCAATTACAAGCACCAAGATAAGCAATCCTTAAGCCTACTAAAAAATAGCATCAAAAACAAGGGCAACATCATTATCCATTCTATAATCTGCCCCCTAAAATACTAAAAAAATGATTTTCTATCTATTTTTTAGGGGTAAAATCCAGTATAGTTGTCTACCTACCATCAGCAATATTCTTCTTACTTTCTAACTCTCTATTTTTCTTTGTGGATCTTCTTCCTGGTCTATCTAGAGAACCAACATCCGGTTTCACCTTTAAAATCTGTTCGTCTCCTTTTCCAGATTTATTCATAGTAGAAGCAGGATGTTTCACCTTCATTTTCTGGTCTTTTTACTGCTTCTTGTTTCAACCCCCTTAATAATGGTCTTTTTTATCAGCCCTTTTCTTTGGTTTAGAAAATGCTCTAAGTTTTCTCTAATATCATTTACATTGAGCTCCTTCAAAGGGGAAGCATTCTTAGCCTGAGTCTCCCTGTACTGAGAAAAAAGAGAATCTCCCTCCTTTAAATTATTTTCAACTTCATCCAAGAATTTACCTTCCTCCAGCTCAGTTTTATCTTCTACATCTCTCCATCGGTCTTCTATCTTTTGATAGACAACGATTTGTTTTGATAAATCTATCAAATCATCTATTCTTTGTGCAAAAATTATGGTTTTTGATTGCGTCCCATATCCTTCTTTCTCAAAATTTTCTTTCTCAACAGCAAACTCTTCATTCGCCTCTGATTGTGGATCTTTGGGATCTTTAATAGAAATCTCTTTCACCTCCTCAGCATGTAGAACTTTAGAATCTTCATTATTCTTTAGTTCTTGTCGATTATTTTCTTTGGGTATCCATACTTTTTTGTGCTGAACCCTGATCTTTCTGTCATCCAAAACACTGCTTGGATACTTTTTTCTTTTGTAAGGATAGTTTCTGGCCCAATGCCCCTATTTTTTACAAACATAGCAAGAGTTGGGCAGATCTTCAAAACCAAACCTTTGAGTTTTTTTTCCATGCTTAGAAATTAAATCCACTTTTTCTGGGAGATTATTCAAATTTGCCACTTTAACATAAAGTCTAGCATTTTGAAGTTTGAATCTAGTAGCCGTTGCATTATCTAATGCCACTAGTTCACCAAAAGAGTTGGCTATACCTTTAAAAATGTCTTCATGCCAGAACTCTAAAGGGAGGCCAGGAAGTCTTACCCAAATGGGAGTGTTTAATAATAAAGAATATGAAAGATCCATGTTAGGCTCCCATTTTTTAATAGTTAGAGAACATTTGCCAAAACACCACGGGCCTCCACACAGAACCATATTCATGTCCTCTTTGCAGTTGAAATTAAACAAGAATAATCCATTCAACATTGGTGCCATTTCAACCTCTCCTCGAATTACCCATTTCCTTTTAACCATTTTAGTTAGGGATTCTATATCTGGTCTTGCCCCTAAAAATTTTCCCACAAGGGTGAATTCCAAAGAAGACACAGAAAAATCTATTAAGGGATCTGGGATAAATACTTGAAACTCACCTTTCTCCCAACAAGATTTTGTAATCACTGGCGGGAAGAGAAGTTTTCCATTGGGTTTCTTGCCAAACAGAGAGGACCACTTCTTTTGTTCTGAGTACTCTGCCTTCAGTGCTTCTGAGGATTTTTCCTTGTTTAAATTATTATATAGTTACATTGGTGATTATTTTAGTATTTAGTAGTTGATCGCTTACAAGATGTGATAGTGGGCAAATGGTTTGATATATTGTGACCTTAATGGTAGTTGTAGGATTCAGTATAACTCATGACTTATTTTTAGGCCTTTTAAATTTTGATTTATGAATCATATTTTTTCACTATTATCTCTATGATATGGTTTGGATTATGTACCTAATAGATTAAAAAGGACCATTTAGTAGTCGTAGAGGAGATCACTAGGCTTATCTATGTAGAAGCTCTTATGAAGTCATACAATACAAGAAATCATCACACCCTTGTTGTATCTTGAGGCTATTGATGGCCATGTAGAAGTATAAGTATTGTAGGTGTGATCATCCAGTTGTTCCAAGTGTTGTAGGTGCAATTTTGGAACTTGAGTAGATCAATAAGACCTATCAGAGTTTTTTAGAACTGACTAACATTTTAGTGGATACCAACTTTTAGTGGACCAAAAGCTCCTAGTGGGTAGGATTAATCTAGAGGTAAATTTAGATAAGGTCCTAATTAGGCTAAAAACTATACTATTATGAAGGGCCCATTAAACTCTTTTCGATGGTATGTGGAACTCTATAAATATAGCTCATTTACTTCTTATGCAGTTGGTCAAAGTTTTAGTCAAAGTAAGTCAATAAGTGGTCAACACTAGTCAAAACTAAAAAAATTAATGATCTTGAAATGTTTTTGAAGTAGTTCCATGATGTAGAGCTTGTCACAAGCTTTTCGACACATTTTATGTTTTGAAAAATGAAATATGTATGTGCAAGTTATGACCAGTCAAAGTTCTGGTCAAACTTGATGACATGGCAATATGGTTCGACCCAAGTCATTAAAAATTATAAATCCTAACTTATTAAATGAGGATAAACATATTACATTGAATATTAGGGAATAATTATCATCCCATTTTAAATGGATAATTTAAAATCCCATAAAAATTGGGTATGGGATAATTATGAAATTTATTAAAAAAGATTATGGATAATCATTCCAATCATAAAAATTGGCCCTGTAACAAGTATATAAAGGGGTCAAAGGTGCTGTAGACACCGAAATCATTTCGACTCCCCTGGTCATTCCTCGTCTTATTCTTCTTCGCCTATTTAACCCTTGTCGATCACTTTTTCCATTAGCCTTGACCCTGGCAGCATGTAAAAATGAGCACAGAGCTAAAGCTAGACTCTATCCCCATTGTGCATCTGCCAACGAGGGTCTTTTCCCGGCCAATGTCGCCGACGTCGGTCACTTATCGGCTGATGTCGGCAATCCTGTCGACGTCGGTCACCTTTCTGTTATCCGTTATTAGTTATCATTCGGTTCCCGATCATTTTCCGGAAACGGTTGTCGAACCGTCTCTCGAACCGTCCCTTGCCTTCATCAGCCTCCGCCAACCATTCGAAAGGCTAATCAATCAAACCGATCAATCATTCAATCGACCTGCGAACTCCGACATCCATAGACTCTAGCAATCAACACTCTCGCGATCAACCAACTTCGGCATCAATCAATCTGCATTCGTTTCAATCCAGCACTGCACAGACAACTTTAACTATGGCTTTCATCACGTCTTCTGGCAGGTAAGTATTTACTCTGTTTGTTTTATTTCTTCTTGGTTATTATTTGTTCATTATTTCTATCATCCTGAATCTTCAAACCACAAACCCAAGTTCTGAATCTCTCCTTTACATCCCTGCCCACTATCTGAATCCATAACTCTGTCCAGACTCGACTAAAACCCCAAGACTCTATCCAAACCCGACCTTACCTTGCCCAGACCCTGCCCTGACCTTATCTCGATTCTATCAGACCCTGTCCCGACTCTGTCCAAAACCTGTCCCGACTCTCCCAGACCTTCTCCAACTTGTTCAGAATCTGTCCAGAACCTGCCCTGACTGACGCCGATCGATGCCGGCAGTTTGACCGACGCCGGCACCTTCCCTGACCGACGCCGGCACCACAGAGACCGACGCCAGTGACTGTGCAGAACAGTGCTGCATATCAGGTACGCATCTTTATTTTCTATCATTTATTTCTGTCATTTTATCTTTTATTATCTACTTTCGTCCAATATTCTGCTTTTTTATCAGTGGGTTGATATCCTTCTAGGAAGTCTTCATACTTCCAGGATCGGGCGTTCGCCTAACAGCCCACCATATCTTTGACTAATGTTTTTCTGTGTTTTAGCCTTTTCTTCGCAGGTGTCATTCCTCCACAGCCAAAGAGGAGAATCTTCCAATGTCTGATTTCGGTGCGCACAACTTTATCAGGTACTTCTAGCCTTGACCATTTCTTTTAGTTTCTTATTTCTTCTTTGAATGTAGAAAGCAATTTTGCATAGAAACATTCTGGCACGCCCGGTGGGACCATAGGTCCTCCTTGGGTTCTTTCTTTATTTCATTCATTTAGGTGCATTAGGTTTCTTCCTTTTCACCTCCTTTCGTCTCTTCTTAAACGACATCATAAGCAGGACTAAAACGAACATTTATTTCTTTCTTGCTCTTCTAGACTAGTTAAAACTCATATTCTTCGACTCTTTCTCCATTCGTCTTCATACGAACAAACATTTTGACTTGGGCATTAAAACACTTTGCATTCATTTCTGATTGCCTGCATCTTTTAGACCACACATAGTAATTAAACCGCATATTGAATTAATCTAGATCACTTGATGTTACACGACCAAACCACCTGCACAAAACAAACATAAAACTTACCTGAGACAAGGCCCGACTGGGATTTCATCCCCCAGCGGATACCTTACCCGTCCCGGTGACCCTACTTGGATTTCATCACCAAGGGGGAAGCCCACTCCGTTCTCTGGCGGAGGATAAACTCTAGTGGAAGTATATTTTGGCTAAGTGAAACCAGCTAACCACTGGAATCGTGAAGTGAGGGGAGCTTGCTCCTTAGCACCAGGCATGTACGGAAGCTAACACAGACTTTTGAGCACCATAACAAAACCCAAAACCATCCATAGACTGCTTCTTTTAGGACCCGACTCACAAAGCCAATCTTCCTCTACACACATTCTAAGGCATAAGCCACTATAATCCTAATAATTTACTTCTAGGGTTTTAGGATCTGCTTGTGTCTTCATCTTTTTGGTTCTTATCTGCTTGTTTGAGCTTGTGAGGACGTTCTTCCTTGCCTTGAATGGTTCTGACTCGTAGCCAAGCCAAGGCTCTAGTCGATCACGCGAGGCATCATCCTCTTCCATCTACCCCGCCTACAACCAGCCCTATAATGGAGTTCAACTCGAAAACTGAAAGAACTCCTACCAGACCATCTCCGACCCAAACGCCTATTATCCCAGAAGGGGACCAAGATTTCACACGATTCTTGGACCCCAATACCAAAGCCTTGCAACACTATCTCGTGAATAGCCAAACACGAGACCCCTTGGGCAATCCAATTTATGGAATGCCGACCTCTTTCCTCGAGACTGCGGCCGTATCAATGACATCCGTAGTCCAACCCTTAGACACCCAGGCTGTTGCCTCAACCAATGACCAACCTTTTACCAACCATCCAAGTGTGGCCTCTCCTTCCA
Source organism: Torreya grandis (assembly GCA_037957365.1). Classification (NCBI taxonomy): domain Eukaryota; kingdom Viridiplantae; phylum Streptophyta; class Pinopsida; order Cupressales; family Taxaceae; genus Torreya; species Torreya grandis. Next base: position 3,945,782 of record JARHVA010001038.1, on the reverse strand, counting down.
TCGTTGGGCCCACTTTCACCGGGGTTTCGGCCCCCCATCAATCTCAGTCCACTCAACCACTTTCTACCCCCTTTCAAAACTTGGTCGTCTCTATTCCGCCCACCCTTACTCCTATCAACACTAGGGTGGCTACCCATCCATTAGCCCATGTTACCTCTAACCAACCTCCCATGATAACATCAAACCTAGCCATGCCTTCCATCCAACCATCCTTAGTCACTTCTTCAGTCCCTACGACTAGTCATCCGTACGTTGCACCCTTATTGGTACAACCGACTACGTCGTATACCTCTTCCAGCCTCTTTCAAGTGCCTTACAATCTAGGAGGCGTTCCACCCGCCAATCCGTCAGTAGATATTATCAAGATGCTGATGGATAAAATGCCCAACCTAGAGACCTTCGTTACCGGCTCACGCAACACTCTCTCGTACGAACAAATCTGCAACAAGCCTATCCATCCTTCTGTCCCATCAGACCATATCCCAGCCAGTGGGAACTTCCTAAGTTCTCTCGTTTCCAGAGCAAGGAAGACCCATAACAACATTTACGGGCATTCAGACATGCCTGTTACTTTATCGCCCACGATGATGCGTTACTCTTACGCACGTTTCCCATGTCTCTCTCGGGTGCTGCACTTGACTGGTACAGCTCTCTTCCCAGCCATTCCATCCTCACATTCACTCAGCTGGCCCAGCTCTTCCTCGATCATTTCTCCATCAATATCACCAAGAAGGTCTCTATCACAGACCTCTATTCTATTCGCCAATTCAAGGATGAATCTATTTCTGATTTCGTTGCTCGGTGGAGGGGCCTTATCAATCAACTTTCATTTTCCTTACCTCAGCCTGAGCTTATTGAACTTTTCTCTCAAGCCTGCGCTAGACATATTTCTTCTACCTTGAGGGTTCAAACCTTCCGCACTTTTGACGAAGCCTTCACGATGGCTCGTAAACTTGAGTTACGTGCCGTTGAGGAGAATAAAGTCAAGTTGCGGAGTAAGAATCCCAACTCCAAAACCAATGACCCTTCTTCTAAGCCCTCCTCGTCCAATCCTAAATCTAAAGCTTTAGCAAATGCTGTGGTTGTTAGATCTTCTTCCTCTTCGCCTTCAACTAATCAACCTGAACCATCCACATCTATGAGCGCCACTCGTCAATTTCAGCAGAGATACATACAGCGACAGTTTACTCCACTTGGAGAATCATACGCGTCTGTGCTGGAAAAACTCGTCAAACAAGGGGCCATCAATCTCCCTCAGATCTGACCTTCACCACAATTTGATCCCTCACACGCCATCCCTGCGTGGTATAGGGAAAATGACTTCTGCCACTACCACCGTGTTAAAGGTCATGACACGGGCAACTATAAAACCCTTAAAAACATAGTCCAAGACATGTTGGAAAAGGGTGACCTCATCCTCGACAATCCTAACACCCCTCCTAATCAGGGTATCGATATCTTCAAACAACTGTTCCCTAATCATCCACCAACCCAAAACAATGTCCAGACCTTGACTGACAATACCCATGAACATAATATTCAAACAGTCAATACGGTCTCGCCCCTTATTTCTAACCAACCCCAAGAGGTGAGTTCATCCATCAGTCCATCACATGTGGACGAACCTCTTTCATCGGCTAGTTCTCCCTCAACTTCTCTCATTTTGGAGGACGCTTCGACCTTACCAGCACCGCCAGTTTCACCATCTTCCTTCTTGCTGCCCATGGAGGACCCAACCTTTCCTACTCCTCGACCACAAGTGGAGGGCACTATCATCCCTGCCCTTTACCCGCTTGAGGAGCTTCATTCACCAGTTTCTTCTCCACCCAGGGAAGAACCCATCTCTCCTTCATCTCCAACCAAACATGAACCTGTCATGACTTCACCATGCTTTGGGCCCAAGACTACTACACCCGTCTCACCTTCAGTCCCACAACCGTCGGCATCTTCTCAAGAGCCCAAACTTCATCCCGCATCTTCTCAGCCATTTTCTCGAATAGTGGAGAGACTCAAACTTCTCCCTTCTAGGAAAGTGGAACATCATGGATTGTGGGACCGTGTCACAGCTCTTCAACAAGCCCGGGCCCTCTCATCTCATGCTGCTAATCCTCCCATGGCAGAACCTCCTAAGACTATCAACAAAAATCCAATCTCCACTTCCAAACCGTCTACATCTTCATCAACTTCATCAAAACCAAAACCCTCATCTACTCTACCTAAACCTATCAAAACACTTGGCGTTCACCCCGTCTCCAACCTCACTCATCCACAAGTGAAGGTGGACTTAACCCAAACTTCAACTAATAATAGTCTTCAACCTAAATCACAAAAGACTGCCAAACCACAGAGGTGAACGCCTCCTCTTCCGTCACCATTGCCCTCCATTTTGGGCCCGCATCCTTCAACCCTAACCAGAGTCCTTCCCGCTTCAACCTCTAATCAAAACCGGTTGCCTCCTTTGCTTCCTTTACCTACCGCTAGCCTACCCTCTTCCAAAAGGGTGACACCTCTCATGAAGAGTGTACCGTCTCCATCAACCCAGAAGGTGGTACGAAAACCCCCTCCAACTTCGCCCAAGCAAAAGTCACCGACATCACATACATCGATGAACACGGACCCTTCAGTGGGCTCATACTCTTTGATCTTGCAACGACTTTTGCAAACTTCTAGCATAACTCTTCCACCCATCAAGCCCTTTCAACCTCTCGGGTCTAAACCCTCCTAGTTCGACGACATGAAGATTTGTTTATATCATCGTACACCAGGACATGACACCGAGACTTGCTGTGCCCTCAAGGCTGTCATTCGCTGTTATCTGGAGAAAGACACTCTTCTCTTTGAGGACACTTTCGACCGCCCCCCGACTCCTTCTCATAACCCTTCAACCTCTTCAAACCCATCCACATCTCATCAACCGGTTACAACCCCTTCATCACCTTCACCTCCCATCTTTGAAATCAATGCCATTCACATCGCCACTAGGTCACAAAAGGACAAGGCGAAAGAAAAAGCCGCCATTCCTTGGACCTACCCTTTTGTCAATCCACCTCAACCGCCTAAGCCTAAGATTTCTATCCTTGGCACGCCTCAACCCTCTTCTTCTTCTTCTTCTTCCAGACCAATCCATGACTCTATGTTGAAACAGCTTCACCAGACGCCTGTGAAGATGTCCCTCTACGATCTCATCCAAACCTCACCCCAACATCGTCAGGCCCTCATCCAAGCCCTGCAGGCAGCGGAGGTCCAACCCGAGGACCCCCAACCACTTGCTGCCCTTATCCACTCCTTAGCCCCTGTTGCCTCCATCACATTCAGCGATTCTGAGATTCCCACATCCAACACAGAAGATCAGGACGCCGCCCTCTTCATCACTGCCTATATCGATCGGACACGCATTAAACGCGTTATGATCAATGGGGGTGCTAGCATCAACATCATCTCCACCCATGCCTTTGATCAGTTGGCTCTTCCCAAGAATTGCATCTCCAAAACTGACGTGATCTTGCATTCTTTTAATGACACTACTGCCACGACCATTGGCACAGTCATCCTTCATATCCGCGTTGGTCCACGCACAGTCCCGGAGCTCTTCTACATCATCGAAGGAGAGTTCCAATACAACATCTTACTGGGCCAACCCTGGATCCGCGCCATGGCCTGTGTCCCCTCCACCCTGCACCGTTGTGTGAAGTTTGAGCATGATGGACAAGTCCACACCATTCCCACTGACCCTTCGCCCTTCAAAACATGCAACACCACCTACCATCCAAATGATGTCCTCATTCCTATGAAGCCATCAACCCTGGCACCGCCTCCATCCGCGGAAGCTTCGACCAGTTCACAACAGGCGGTCACCCTTACACCTCCCCTTCAAGTGATAACCACAGACCCCATGGAAGACGTCTTCCAAAGACTTTCATTGGGAGAGTATCGCTTGCTGGCTTTAGACATGTTCCAAACTCCACAAGAGTATGGACGCCTTCATCACAGCCCTAGCTACGACCATCAGATCGAGATGATCATACCTTATGGTCCCCCTCACCTCCGCACCAATCTCGTCTATGGGGGGCTTAATCAAGCTCCTACTGACGGTAATCCTCTTTCTTCACCTCAACCTTTCACATCAAATTTCTCGTTTCTTGGCAACCCCACCTTTGCACACACTTACCTTTACAGGTGTGCATGGAAGGGTTTTGGTTTCGGACGCTATGAGCATGGCTCCCATCAACCTATCCAACCGCTCAATGATGATGACGCCAAGAAACGGTATGGTCTGGGATATCACGACCCCACTCAAGACCCTGTAGACCTTTGTCCTGAACCAATCCTTGACCAATCTCCTCCACACTCGCCTGTTTCGCCACCTTCACTTATGGAGTCAGTGGTTTCCATTCCTCCTAGTTTTTTTTCCATAAACACCATCTGCCTGGACCCCTTGACTTATCAGCTCAATGGGGTATCCAAGTCTCTCCCTCTCATTCTTCCCAGCATGATCGAAGATGAGTCAGCAACCATTCACACTGTTCACTGCATTGACGATGACGCCATTCTTTCTTACATGGGCGCTGATGATTCTTTTATCCAGTGCTCCCTCCCTTCTGAGACCCAGGTTATGTTAAATGAATCAACCATTGACATCAACCTTCCTTCTTCTGATGTTCCTCATGTCTTAAAGATCGGCCAATCTTTAGACGCTCAGGAGCAGCTTGACTATACCCAGTTCCTCTCCAACCATAGCAAGGCCTTTGCCTGGACTTACAGTGATATGCCTGGCATCGACCCCACCATCGTTACCCATAACATTGTCACCAAACTAGAGGCTAAGCCTATCAGGAAAAAGCTTTGAAAGATGCATCCTCGCGTTGCCCTCCTTGTCAAGGAGGAGCTTCAGCGCCTTCTTTCTGTCTCCTTCATCCAGCCCATCGATTATCCACAGTGGGTCTCTAACATCGTCCCAGTCACCAAGGCAACTGGGGGGATTCGGATCTGCACAGACTATCGTGACCTTAACCTAGCCTGTCCTAAAGATGACTTTCCTCTTCCTAACATTGACCAGCTTGTTGATCTTACGGCCGGCCATGAGATGCTATCTCTTATGGACGGGTTTTCAGGATACAATCAAATCCTGATTGCTCCAGAAGATCAGCACAAGACCACTTTCATCACCCCATGGGGGACTTTTTGCTATCGATTCATGCCTTTCGGCTTGAAGAACGCAGGCGCCACTTATCAGCGTGCCATGACCTACATTTTCCATGATCTCCTCCACAAAATCATGGAGGACTATGTGGATGACCTGCTCGGCAAGTCCAAATTTCGCCGTGACCATCTGACCATTCTCAAAATCATCTTTTCTCATCTTCTTCAGTACAATGTCTGTCTTAACCCCAAGAAATGTGTCTTTGGGGTCCTCTCTGGCAAGCTTCTCAGCTTCATCATTTCCTTCCGTGGCATCGAGATAGATCCCGCTAAGATTCACGCTATCCTCGAAATGCCTCCCCTAACCAATCTCAAGCAGCTTTGTAGTTTGCAAGGCAAGCTCCAGTCCATTCTTCGCTTCATCTCGCAGCTTTCTGACCGCTGCCAACCTTTTCATCATCTCCTTAAAAAGGACATCATTTTTACATGGGATAAGGACTGTCAAGAGGCTTTTGAAGCCTTAAAATGCTATCTGGTCTCTCCACCAGTTCTCATTCCACCTAAAGATGACCAACCCTTCTACCTTTATATCTCAGCCACTCACCATTCGTTAGGTGCCATGATCACGCACCGAGACGAGCATCACCGTGAGCAAGCCATTTATTATATCAGCCGAACACTAGTCGACTATGAAACTCGGTATACCCATATCGAGAAACTCTGTTTGGCGTTAGTCTTTGCTGCTACTAAGCTTTGCCACTATCTTCTCAGTCATAAAACCTTTGTCATCACCCACACCGACCCTCTCAAGTATATGCACTCCAAGCCATATCAGAATCAACATATGGCTCGGTGGCTCATGCTGCTTGCTGAGTTTGATCTCGAATTCATCCAGCAGAAATCTATCAAGGGGCAAACCATCGCTGATCAACTAGCAGATGCCCCTCTTCCTGACAATCAACCTTCGCAGTGTGAGTTCCCTGACGAGTCTATCGCTACGCTTTCCTCCGACGACACCACCTATCAGATGACTATGTTCTTTGACGGATCCAAATGTCAACTAGGTGGAGGTGCTGGGGTCATTCTCATCCCACTCGAAGGGGAGCCCATGCCTTTGTCTTTTAAACTCGACTTTGATTGTACCAATAATATGGCTGAATACGAGGCCTTAATTTTGGGACTTCAGACCGCCTTCTCTCTCAGCATCAAGTCCATCAACATCTTCGGTGACTCGCAGCTCGTCGTCAATCAGGTCAATGGTTCATACCTCTGTAAAAATGAAATTTTGCAAAGGTACAAAAACCGTGTTGACATTCTCCTTGCATCTTTTGACCATTTCCTCCTGCAGACTGTTCCTCGATCCACGAATAAGTTTGCTGACACCATGGCTTCTCTTGCTTCACATATCCCATCTTCCTCATCTGCATCTAGACTTTTTGTCACGGTGCGTCATGTGCCGTTGCCTTCATATATCTCTCCTCACATTCATCATGTCAACATTATAGACCCTAGCCCACAAGATGCTTGGTATAAGCAACTTGTGGACTTCTTATCTCTCTCTGTCATTCCTCCCAACCTCTCTAGTAATGCACGATGAGCTTTTATCAAGCGTACTACTCGCTATACCATGCTAGGGGGTCTTCTCTATAAGCGAGGCTTCGACGGCCTCCTTCTTCGCTGTCTCACCTCCACTGAAACATCTCAAGCCATTCAGCAAGTCCACGACGGGATTTGTGGCAGACATTTCAATGGGAATTCGGTTGCCAAGCGCATCCTTCGTTTGGGCTATTATTGGCCTACCCTTCATCAAGACTGTAGCGATTATGTTCAGCATTGCATCAAGTGTCAGCAGCACTCTAACTTGCTTCATCTCCCCAGTCACACCTTACAAATTGCTCAAGATTTTTGGCCTTTTTCTCAGTGGGGTTTAGATCTCATCGATGAGATTAACCCTCATTCATCTCTTCATCATCAATCCATCATCACAGCCACTGAATATTTCACCAAATGGGTGGAAGCCATTCCTCTCATCTCCACAAAAGCTGATAAGATCATCGACTTCATCAACACCCACATCATCTATCATTTCGGTGTCCCTCATAAAATCATCACTGATAACAGCAAGTCCTTCAAAAACAAAAATGTCCAAAAGCTATGCGACTCCTTCGGCATCAAACTCAGTTTCTCTTCGCCTTACTACCCACAAGCAAATGGGCAGGCCGAGGCTTCCAACAAAATTCTCACCAAAATTCTCATGAAAGTGGTCAGTGACACAGGCAGGGATTGGCACATTCACATTCCCTTCGCTTTGTGGGCTTACCGCACTAGCATCCGAACCTCCACGAGTGCTACCCCTTTTTCTCTCATGTATGGAACAGAGGCTATTTTACCTCTTGAAGTACAGATCTTGTCTCTCCGCATTTCTATACATGATATCCTTTCCAATGATGACTTTCGTCAAGATCGCTTAGCTCAACTTGAGTTACTTGACGAACGCCGTCTTGCTGCCCTTAATCATCTCCATGTCTATCAACATCGCATCAAGCGTACCTATGACAAAAATCTGCGAGAACAAGATTTCAACATCGGAGACCTAGTCCTCAAAGAGAATCAACACGTGACCAATATGGAGCGCAGTAAACGAGGCAAGTTTGCTCCTAATTGGCTTAGACCTTTTATTATCACGCACAACTATGGATCAGGGACTTACCGTCTGTCTTCTCTTGATGGACGACCAGAACCTGAGCCTCTTAATGCGTTGCATCTACGACCATTTTACTGCTAGTCGAGTACTCATCCACTTGACACTTAACTTGAGCTCGTCCCTTGAGCAATCCCCATCCTCTTAGTCCTCCTTCCTTTCAACCCTATTCCTCTTAACAATTCCTATAACCCTTTTATGCTGTATGGATGCTTTGTCCTAATAAAAGGGAGCCCTTGACCTTCTATAACCTTATCCACAACTCACATTTCTATAAAAACAAATCAAGATGTCAAAACATATCCATGGTCACTATATCAATATCAAAAAAAAAAATAGACTTCTCCCTCGAAGGACAGCTATACTATCATTGCTGTAATTAATAGACTGCTCCCTCGAAGGACAGCTATTCAAAAGCCTTTATATTAAACAAAAATCTAGACCACTCCCTCGAAGGATGGCTATGACTAATCTGGAAATAAACAACACTATTTTAGAAGCTTCCCACATTGATCAGCTTCACAACCTGACCACCAAGCAAATGACATCTCTATGCAGGCTTCCCGCATTGATCAGTCTGCGCCAAAAAAAAAACAAAAAAAACAAAAAAAAAAAAAAAAAAATGAGTCATGGAATTGACTTATAGTTGTCTCAGGGTCTCCTATAAAAAGGGGCATAGTTATCTCTGCTCTTAAAACGGGTTACCCTCTTTCCTCCTCCTATCACCTGCTCAAGGGACTTCGAGCTCACTTTAATGTCTAAGTGATTCGATTACCGCTCTAACATAACTATGGTCAACGACGTCACGCATGACTGGGGCTCTTGGTTCTCATAACCCCTATCTATGCTATCTTTTTGGTCCTTGTCAATGAAAGACCAATTTGCCTTCACTTTTTCTCTACACTTTGGTCACATTCACCTTCATCACTTGTCAATCGACTCATCTCAACTCTCTTTTCAGACCATCAACATGACCTAGCCTATTCACCCTAGTTTCTATGGACACCAATACACATAGAAACTATCGACCCGCCACAATTTATGTTCAGCATAAACCAATACTTGCTGAAGCATAAATAAACCTCAATTCATTTTTAGCATACATCCATCATGAATATGGAATATTGCTAGGGATGAAAAACCCCTCAACCAATGTTGCAGAATACACCATTTGGAAAAGGCTGCAACATCTTTTTTCCTCCTCATTTCATCATAACCAAGACCAATCTCTCAACTATTTTAACCACCTGTCTACTACTCGAACCCTTTGTCTGAACTACATTGGTCTGAGGCCCTTCCACAGGGGCTATGTAGGCAGCACTCAAATGACACGACTGTCTTCTGGGGTTCACTCGACCATTCTCATTTGTTCATCCCTCTGATGAACAAACCTTCTTTCCTTCTTTTAACCATAACCTTGCCCTTGACCACGACCCATTTTATCCCTTTGACCCTCCCTCCCTTCTAGGGAGAACTACATTGGCCTGAGGCCCTATCACCAGGGCTATGTAGGCAGCACTCAGTTGACATGGGGTCTTCTGGGGTTAGCTCGGCTGCATCCTTTCATCCATTCCTCCCCTCGCCCACCAACCATTGGAGATCATGCCTATCTCCTCCGACCTCGACCACTTCCAAGACATTGTTGCCTTGGTTGTTTTTGCATATATGCTACCTCATGACTGGTTAGCAGAATTGTGCACAGACCTTTTTGGACCCTCACAAGTATAGGATCGCAAGCCGGTTGATCCACACTACTTGTGACTTTTTCATGATTCTAGGAGCACTTCCTGAGCCCTGGATACCTAGAACACGACGACCATTTGGAGCTTCAGCTTAGATTGAGTAACCCGATCAGCAGATGACTAAATGTTGGGGCCTGGTTATTTCAATTTTGGCACTCCTCGACCCTTGACCTGTGACACTTTGACCTAACCCTCTCGTGCAGTGGTATGCGCGCAATCACGACTTTTGCAGCATTCACCCTCACCCCTTTTTCATCCACTCTTTATCAAATCAGCACCCGATTCTCGGTTCCCTTCCCTCGACTCCTGCTTTGAGGGGGAATACCTTATCCATACTCGGGGCATTCCGCTTCCTATTTTTGTCTTACAGTTCATTCGAACAACCAACAAGACGAAATCAACCTTATCCCTCACCTGGGGCAATCACTCCTATTTTTGTCTTGCAGTTCGTCTAGAACAACCAACAAGACAAAAAGGGGCAAATGTAGACACCGAAATCGTGTCGACTCCCTTGGTCATTCCCCGTCTTATTCTTCTTCGCCTATTTAACCCTTGTCGATCATTTTTTCCATTAGCCTTGACCCTGGCAGCATGTAAAAATGAGCACAGAGCTAAAGCTAGACTCTATCCCCATTGTGCATCTGCCGACGACGGTCTTTTCCCGGCCGATGTCGCCGACGTCGGTCACCTTGCCGTTATCCATTATTAGTTATCATTTGGTTCCCGATCATTTTCCCGAAACGGTTGTCGAACCGTCTCTTGAACCGTCCCTTGCCTTCATCAGCCTCCGCCAACCATTCGAAAGGCTAATCAATCAAACCGATCAATCATTCAATCGACCTGCGAACTCCGACATCCATAGACTCTAGCAATCAACACTCTCACGATCAACCAACTTCGGCATCAATCAATCTGCATTCGTTTCAATCCGGCACTGCACAGACAACTTCAACTATGGCTTTCATCACGTCTTCTGGCAGGTAAGTATTTACTCTGTTTGTTTTATTTCTTCTTGGTTATTATTTGTTCATTATTTCTGTCATCTTGAATCTTCAAACCACAAACCCAAGTTTTGAATCTCTCCTTTACATCCCTACCCACTATCTGAATCCATAACTCTATCCAGACTCGACTAAAACCCCCAGACTCTATCCAAACCCGACCTTACCTTGCCCAGACCCTACCCTGACCTTATCTCGATTCTATCAGACTCTGTCCCGACTCTGTCTAGAACCTGTCCTGACTCTCCCAGACCTTCTCCAACTCGTTCAGAATCTGTCCAGAACCTGCCCCGACCGACGCCGGTCACTACCCCGACCAACGCTAGCAGTTTGACCGATGCCGGCACCACAGAGACCGACGCCGGTGACTGTGCAGAACAGTGCTGCATATCAGGTACGCATCTTTATTTTTTGTCATTTAATACTGTCATTTTATCTTTTATTATCTACTTTCGTCCAATATTCTGCTTTTTTATCAGTGGGTTGATATCCTTCTAGGAAGTCTTCGTACTTTCGGGATCGAGCGTTCGCCTGACAGCCCACCATATCTTTGACTAACGTTTTTCCGTGTTTTAGCCTTTTCTTCGCAGGTGTCATTCCTCCACAGCCAAAGAGGAGAATCTTCCAACGTCTGATTTCGGTGTGCACAACTTTATCAGGTACTTCTAGCCTTGACCATTTCTTTTAGTTTCTTATTTCTTCTTTGAATGTAGAAAGCAATTTTACATAGAAACAGGTGCATTTAAATTCATTCAAAAGTTTCAAATCTCTCATTAGAGCTAAAGAGATAGAGCTAAGAGCTAGAGCTAAGAGCCAGAGCTGAAGAAATAGAGCTAAGAGCCAAAGAGCTGAGAACCAAGAGCCAAAGCTAAAGATAGTTCCATCCATCTACTAAGTATCTAGATTAAAGTTCATTTTTTTAATGCCTCAAAGTGAATCATTATCAAACTATATGTAGCGTGTTTTTAGACTAGCTTATCCCAAGTTTTGAATCACTTGGAGAGTTTTTCACTTCTCAGTGTAAACTAGAGAAATGTTCTAGACTCCAAGATGAATCTAGTTATATGTTGATTTTCCTAATTTGAGTTCATTTGAGTCAATTTTTAAAGTTTCAAAGTAAGAATTTTGGTGGAGAACATTAAGAATGCGAGATTGATTTTGATGATAGGAAGGTGGAAGGTTCGTCTGTAGGTACCGAGACTTTTTAAAGGCCTGTTACCGAATTATATACAATATTAGAGTGTTCATTTGATAATTGTGAGGGTTTTCTATGTACTCACTTTTCAGGGAAATAGATCAGTTCATACTTAAACCAAACTTAGATACATAGGCATTGTCAAACTCTGTTATCACATACTTATCGTTAGTTGATTCTATTTGTTTATTCTTTTTCTAGGTTTTGATTAATCATTTTTATTAATCACTATTGAATGCTTAATTATCCAAATACAACATTGTAATAGAGATTTTAAATTTCTTCAAGTTTTGAAACAAATATGTTATAAAAAGCCAAATTTAGTTTCATTTCCATGAATGTTTTGGGAAATTGTGTGATTTGACAAAAGTATCTAAAGAAAACTTTTGGTGCACTGAATCAGTGTAGAGTTTACAGATCAATAAATCATATAAAATGATTAAGAATAGATTTATATAGAAAAATGGTAAATTTTACTAGGGCTTTACTTGTTAAATTTACCTTGTTACTTATTTTTTTCATGGGATAGTTTTCATAATTGTCAATGCCTTACCAAATGATGCAACATATATACTTGTAATAGATATTTATTATCTTTCCTCTTATCATTTTTGAGTAAAATATAATAATGTTAACTTCCTATTTTGACAAACAATTGAAACCTAATATGTAAAAGTATAAAAAAAAAATTGTGCACATGGAATGAAGTATTAAGTGATTGTAAAATTAATCTAAGGAGTAAGTTTGGAATCATAAAATTCAGATTTGAAATATTACATATTTCATCTCCTTCTTATATGTAATGGTCCTCAATCACCATTTGTATGTGATTATTCTAATAATGCACCATGGGAAAAAACTATTTCCCATTGGTAATACATCATTGCTATAGAATAAATTTCATATGGATGTAAAATATTGACACTCATTAAATTTAATATTGGTTATCCTCATTTCTATCATCATAATGCCAAATAGAAAAAACAAATGCATTTTTTGCATTATGTTGTCTTCAAATGCAAGATCAACTAAATGCACTAATTTTTTTATTATTATTAACTTTCATCACAATTTTCAAGGTTTATGGAAGCCATTAATCTATTTTTTTAATTATCTCAACTAATATCTCACACATTTGGCCACCACAATCATAATGCACATGAGAATTGAAACTAATCTTAAATTTAACTTAATTGACTATTTGTCATTCTTTCTCACATATTTTTAACCATAAATGCATCACATGCCATTAATATTTTCATCCTTGCTCCAAAGTTATATCCATTTCTTATATTCTAATACATATTGATATTCTTGGCTTCTTCACATCATAATTTTGATATGTCACTCTATATTTAGATATACCCCCTAAAATACACTATTTCTATCAATTTAATTCATATTTTGCAAACACTTGATATTAATAGTTGATTTTAGGAATAATGTATGAATGTACATAAATAAAAATTCATTCTATATCTCTTCTACAAAATTTTCTTGAATATTTCCCATTAAGTGTTCAAATATGTTTTTAATTATAAAACAATCATCACAATGTTTTGTTACGAATAACCCAATCCATGAAAATATCTCATCATCATTAATGTTAAAATATTTTCTAGAGTACCATCTTCTAATCACCTTGAAATTTTATTTTCCCACATTTAATCTTTCATGAAATAATCCCCCTTTTCTAAGTTCATAATAGGTTTTCTTATATGAATTGATTCATTTAGTGGTCTCATTGGTCCATTTATCCTCATATTGTATCCATATTTTTTATGGGTTGATAAGTTAAAAAAATTGGATTCAATAACGTATTCACAAGAACATCATCTACAATCTTGTTCTATAATATAACTTCTATTTTTTTCAAGAGCTTTAAATTCAATAAAAATTTTTGTATTTAATTTATAAGGAGGTATTCTTATTTAATTATATTATTTATCAACATGTATTCATAAATAAATAATCTCTACCCCATTTCTAGGTTCTCATTAACCTAGGAGACTAAGTATAAAGATTATTTATGATAAAAATGGGAAGATCTCTTTTGGGCATCAAAAGTTCCCAAGATCTCTCAAAACTAGTACAATACAAAGGAACATTCTGAGAGATTTACAACTCATATTGGAATGTGTAAAATGGACATCATATGCTACAAATACTGTTGGTCAAATTTAGGGTCCAAGGTGGTCAACAATCAAACACATGTCTATGGTGACGTGGATGCATGCATGGCTACCAATTAGACCAATCAGCATGTGACACATGCTAGTGTAAAAAAATTGATAAAAATTTGTAAAAGGTTATTTTTGGTTTTTACCTCTGATCTTTGACATTCATTTTCGAATAGATAGGCCCCACTATTTTATGTCTAGGATCCCTCAACCAGGGTCGACACACCCTTTTTACGGAGGGGTGCCTTTGCCTCCATTGCTTCATATTACCATTGTCACATTTTTATATATATATGCCTCTATGTTATTTGCATATTTCATGTGAGACTAATAATCCTAAAATTTTAAATTATTAAACTAATTTCATGTAAAAAATATAACCAAGTCAAATTACCACACAATACTCCCAAGACAAACTCACCAAATCTCATACCATACACACTTGATTGTTGATTCCAATTGTAAATGCCACACTTTGCACCTATCACCCATACACCAAAGTTAATCACATCAAAAGAGGCACTAATGTAAAAAATTAAGCTAAACATAGTTGATTTAAACCACTATCCATGTCTTTTGCATCCCATGGGGGACAAAAACACCAAATAAAGCTAGAAGATTAAAGTCTAAGCTTCCACCATGGGATTTTATCCTATAAATTGTGATAAAAATACATAATGTATTAACCATTATTTCATTCTATGATAAATTATATAAAATGACGTTTTGGTATTTTAAGGGTATCTTTCATATGACTATGTATGATTTTAATGAAAAATTGTAAAGATTTGCATTTTTGTCCTATAATATGGCATTTCAAGGCCTTGGTGTAAACTGGAGATATGTTCATAATTTTGAGACACTCTATGTGGTATATTTTTTATCCTAATTTGGTGTACTTTTTATGTATTTTTTATAAATTGAAGTGACATTTTGATGTAGAATGTTGGGAAGAGATTTTTCAATTGCTTTAGGAAGGTGGAGAACATTTACTAAGCATCACCAGAGTCTTTTGAAGGTTTGATGGAATGAATTTGAAGGTTTTTATATTACATTATGGAATTTTAAATTTTTCATTTGTACTTGAAATTCAATTTTAATGGATTGGTTTGAATGAACTTGGAGACGTAGGCAATTGTCAAAGTCCATAAATAATTCTAGTGTCATCTTTATTCTGATTTTTTATTTATTTTCCACATTTAATAAGTCAAGTTTAATTTTCAAAAAAACATTATTTATTATTTTACAACATTTATATAAAAAATTTATAAGTGAAATATGGATTGATTGATCAAATGGTTGATTGAATTGAATTTGATGAATTCTAAAATCAAATTTTGATCAATTTATATCAGTTAAAATTTAGATTTTTGAGTAGTTTTAGAATCATTTTAATAATGAAAATAGATATATTAAAAGAACTATTTGTAAAGTATTTATTAATAAGGGGTCTACTACATTTTATGGATCAATCATGGCCATCATGCCCCATCCCCCCAGGTAGCTACTCAATTCTACTCAGATTTGTTATTACATCTATATTAGCACCCTTGTGAAATTATAGACATGACATGCAAATTAAATTACATACGTATGCTCATATTATCTTAATTTTGATGTTATGTTTACACATTATATTGTATCACCACAAAATTATCATATATGCTCTGGATAACACACATTTTATATAGGATTTTATTTTGAGGATAATTATTTCATAGGTTTAAAAACTACCCTCAAAAGAGGGAGCATTCACAGGGATTTGTCACAGATATCAATCTCCTATATTGCACTCACAAATTTTTTTATCACACATGATAATTTAAATAAAATTAGATAGAGGTAAATAAAGAGGGAAAATAATGACTCATAAAGTAATACAGTGACACAAATTTTAGACCAGATAGACATTAGCACCCAAAAAGGGACACTAGCACCCAAATAGGGACACTAGCACCACATGGCACTATTGTCCAATATGTGTTACTATTATTTAGTAGCCTTAGTTTTATGAAATCTTAGATTGGTCAGAATTAAACACTAGGTACAATACATATTTACATAGATCTAGTTATAGGTTTGATAATTATGCTTAGATTTTACTCAAATTCACACTAGCTCAACTTTTATTCATATTAATTTATTATATTGGAGGCATCATGTGTAGAATGACGATTTACATATTTGGTTCAGATAATTATATATAATTATTAAAAATTAGTAAATAATTAGTATATCTAGATATCAGATAAGGGGAATTACATGACACATTATTTTCATTTGCTCAGTTACACACACATTGAATAGATGGAATGTCAAATTCCACACAATTATTTATGTTTTATACAACTAAAATCATATTCTAGGTTATCACCACTTTCATTTCTTAATCCATCTATAGTGTTTGGAATTATTGAGTGACCTATAGCCACCTAATGTACCTAAGTGGTCATAGAGATGACATACACATTTAAATATACTCAATTAGACATTTATGTAGTTTTTGTAATTCAATTTTAGATGCATATACTACACATGGGTTGGAAATTATATATTCATAGCCTAATTGAGTTCTTGAGCTTCCCACACAAGAGGGTTAGACATATTATTATTCCAATCTAATCTACTCATAGGTCATGATCCACCAAGGATGGGTGGAAAATGACATAGTCAAACCAGATTGAGTTATTAAGCCACCCAAAAATGAAGATTGAGAAATATATTAGCTTAGTCTAAGTTATTCAATGATTGATTACTATATACATGCACACACATAAGTTGTCACTAGGTTCATGCATTGGTTCACGCACCCAATGAGGTGTATTTATTCCTTTCCCCTTTCCCATCTCTTTACTCAATTTTACTAAGTTACATCTTTATTCAATATAGTCTTTTTATTTTGATATATATTAAGCAAGGAATAAATTATGCATATTTCATTTGTAGATCATGCTTCACATACGCAGACCCAACATTCACATAATTAGACTTAGATTCATGGGATTCACTTCCTAGGTAGGTTAAGTTACTTTTCTTTTTCATTTATATGAGTCATTTTGATTTGTTGAATTTACATGAATGCCTAGTCAGATTAAATGCAACCGCATACCCTCATTTCTTAATCTTAGCCCTTCAAACCCAATAGTATACTAGTTAAACATTAGTGCCACATTAAGGACATTAAAACCACATGGCACTAGTGTCCTTAATTTAACTTATTTTGGGAATAATAGAGTTTTATTCCTATTTTAGTTAAGAGTCTAGATTAATAAATTAGTATATAATATAGAAATAAATACAATCCTAATTTGTGTAACTATTTATCTTTTTCACCTTTGTAAAAATAGCAATAAATAATAAGAAATATAACTTAGCCAAACAATAGATTGAGATAGCTAATAAAAAGGTTGAAAATGGGTGTGCAGGATTGGGAAGGTGTCATAAATCTAAATATGGATTTCATTGGGTGAAAAGATAGGAGCACCAAAAATTGGATGATTTGGTGTTTAGTGTTATTGTCCATTCTTTCCACTATTATCTAATTGATCATAGAGACCTAAAACTTTTTGGGTAGTTATGTTTTGCATGTGTGAGCATGCCCATGAAAAATCAAGCAATGGTCATTGATAAAACTTGATTTAGAGATGATTTTATATTTAAAACTTAACCCTCCATCATGCTTGATAAAAGGACATTTGAGTCACTTGAGAAAGAGGGGGGTTAGTGTGAAATATGTACTGAACATGCAATCCACACCCCTTATGTGGGCATGATGCATACATACCAATACTTTGAAGAGTGATGAAGCCATATGTAGTTCTCCCACCTAATGTGCTTTATGAAATAATGTGATGTAGATGAAAATGCCAAATTGATAGTGTTTGAGGTGGTTAGGGACTGGTATGAGGATTTGAGTAGGTTTACATTTATATTGGGTGATTATGTGTAAATAATAGGGAAGTTTGCCTTAGTGCTTTGTTGTTATTCTTGTTTGCTTTATAAGGTTGGTCACCTCCTTTGTAAATGATCTTTGAGTGGGCTTTTATAAGGATCAATTGGTCATGGGTTAGATGTATTCATGCTAAGCTGACCTAATTAAGGATAAGGACTAGATGAAAATGACCATTGGGGATCAAAGTACAAATGGACAAGATCACTAAAAATGGGACACTTTTATATGGGGCACTATATTCCAAATGGGGTGATCTTATCTTATAGGCTTAGGATTTAGGGGAATAGGATTGATATGGGGAGTATTGTCTAGCTGAGGTAGAATGTTCATTCAGAAGGTTTTAGATGACTAGAAATGAGCAAAAAGGTGTCTAGAAGGGTAGAAAGATCATATAAAAAGGACCTATGTCAAGCCATAATTAAACTACCAATTTGAACATTTTATATGAATATATTTCCCCTCACCTTTATTCTCATGATGTATCAAAGTGAAATACTAGGATAAAGGAAAACTAGATAGCGTACCTGACCTTACCTATAAGGGTGAAGCTCATGAAGATGTGTGATGTTGAGTGTGTGTAGAGAGAGCACAGTGTGAACCATAAATATAAAAGAGAAAACAAGGAGTAGATCAGTTCTTATTAGACATGCTATGTCTAAAATAAGAGTGTATAAAGGTTGGGTAAAAGAGAGAGGAAGAGAAAGGCATGAATACACCTCATCAGGTATGTGAATTAATATAAAACCTATTGTGATGTTGAGGGATGTTGAGTTATGTTGAGTGATGTTGGGTATGTGTTTTACCAAGATTTATTTCATGAATAAAGCTAAGTGCTCAATTCCTCGAGGGTGGCTCAAGAATACAAAGGTTGGCCCTTTGGTTCCATTTTCACCCACTATGTAGTGAAGTTATGTGATCATGCATATGTTAATCAATGTTTAGACTATGTCTCCAATCCTTCTAAGTAGGTGGCTCAAAAATACAAAGGATAACTAGTCCTTTAGCTCTATCATTACCCACTAAGTGTGAACTATGAACTGATACCTTTATGAATGTGTGTCTTATGAGATGGCTCATGAAGCCCATGAATGTTCTATAATCTAATAATATGGCATGGATAGTTGAATGTGTACTAAGAACTAGACCAATCTTGGCCACTCTAAAAGGTGGAGATTAGGATTGTCTAAAATCCACTTTGAAATTGAGAACTAGGCTTATATGAAAGCCATTTCAAAATGATGTCAACCACCTATAGATGGAATAAGGTACACAAATACTAAGAATACCTAGGTAATACAATGAACTAGAAAGAAAAGAAGGAAAATGTGCTATGCACATTACCCCAAATCAATGGTGTCTATAACATGGATTCTAATCTAGAAGTTGTACTAATTTCCCAATCTAAAACTAGAAATGAGAGCCATCTTTCCGCACATGATGCCCCCTATATCTATATAATCTAAGTAAAATTATATTGAAACTACCCAATCTAAACTAGATTGTAGTTGACAAAACTATAATTAACCTTACCTTTCTATCTATTTTTTAAAATTCTAGGGTTTCAAATGTTTAGATAGGAGCACCAAAAAGTGGACACTTTATTGTAGGGCATTGTAGTCCAAATGGGGTGCTCTTGTCCTTTAGTATTTTTTTATGGTTGTTCTATGTTCATCCCTATTTTTTTGGTCTATTCTACATGTTTTTAATTTTGATTGCTATTCTCAATGTTTGGAAAACTAATTTTGATTGGTAGAGGGATCTGATCTCTATGACAAAACCCTTATTATTTTCCCCTGTTGTAAAGGTAGGAATGAAAACCCTGTAATGACTACCCTCAGAAGAAGATCCTTGCAAGTGTGTTATGCTATGAAATACATGATATAACAATGTTGATCAAAATTATGTCTCAATATATATCATATTTTGTGTTGGATATTTTTATATCAATAAAGGTATGCCTAGATAGATGTAACAATGTAATAGCATGTGGATTATACTAAACTAAAACTAGAAATCTAGTTAGTTTTCAAGGAGGGATGGATCATGATGTTCATCATGGCATACAAGAAGGAAAGATAATGCATGATGTGGATCCTAGCATTAAAAACAACTAAGAAGCAAACAAGCATGCAAGGAAAGAAGTAAGAAGCATACAAAAGAGGCCAAGGGGCCAATCAAATAAGGGACATGGGCACATGTCACTCAAACTAGGAAATAAAGCCTATAAGGTAACATTAAAATTCCCACATACACATACAATTACAAACAAGTAAGTTTGGTATGAGGGCTTCAAGCACATACAAGAGTACAAGCAACAGACATTGGAAAATGTCCCAAGGCATACACAAGTAACAAAATAAGAACTAATAAATACAATCACATCTAGCTACTCAAATAAATAAATTAATTCATGTAAATGATGGAAATGCTATCACATCTAACTAATCAAATCAAGAAGTGAAAGTATGCAAAATATGTAGTATAAGACTAGGTAGATGCTAATAAATACACAAGTGCTATATACTAGTGAGTGTTGATATAATAATCTATGTAAGCTAGTAATTAGTGTAGATCAACATGATAAATAGAGTGTGTGGTGTAAGAATGACATAACCTAGATGGTGTAGTCATGTATAAGATGCCTTTGATGGGTAGATATGTCTATGTATGTCTCGAAAGTAGAAGTAGGATGTCCCCTCAATGGGTAGAGTGAAGAAATGAAGGATCAAGGTATCACTACACACACTCAAAGAATATCAATTGAAGTGTGGTAATGTAAATAAATTGACAAAAAATAGCATAGAATAGAAAAATATAAGTCTATCATGGTATTAGAAATGTAAAGCATGGATAATGCACATAATTGAAAAGTTTTTGGTGTTTTGAGTTATTTGAATGTATTTATATTTTGACATGTTATATTTTTTTTGTATTTTGAAATATTTTATTGTTTTTTTAATTTTGAAGTAAGCTATGCACAAGTAATCATAAGGAAACTATGTATAAGAAAGTGAAAATAAACTATGTACAAGTAAGCTAAGAAATTATTTACAAGTAGAAATAAACTATGTACAATAAAATGTGTGTAATGAAATACTATACATGGAATCTATGTAGATGCATAATATTCATTATATTTTTGAGTTTATTTCCTTTAGGTGAGGCTAGAAAATACACTTTAGGGATAAGATTTTCAATAATGCAGTATGGACCTAGCCATTTTGGTTTGAATTTTCATTTGATTTCTTTTTTGACAGTGACATTGTGAAGATTTTCTTTGAGAATGAAATTATTAACTTCAAACTCTCTAGTGTGAACTTATTTTTTGTAGGATCATTATATACATTGCTGGTAGATTTTGAGATGTTTAGATTCTTGAATGCTTGTATGGTCTAACTATTCAAGCTGGTGTAAACATTTTTCAAAATACTATTCATCGATGAGGATACTTTTAAGGGAGACACATAAAGATTGGATTTCTAATTCCAATGGTAAAACTGCCTCTATGCCATGAATGAGTGAATAAGGAGTGGCTCTTGTGGGCATATAAATACTTGTGCAATAAGCCCATAATGTATAAATTAGTTGATTATGCCAATCATCTCTAAATTTGGTTACTATTTTGATCAAAATGTTGTTGATGGTTTTATTGGTAGCCTCTGCTTGACCATTTCCTTATGGATAGTACGGAGTGGAGAATTTGTGTTTAATCTTATATTTTGTGCAAAAATTATTGATAGTTTTGTTCTTGAATGATGTTCTATTATCAAAAATGGTAACTATGGGTAAGCTAAAACATGAAATAATATGAGTCATGAGGAAGCTACAAATGTCCTCACCTATGGTATATTAAAGTGGAATGGCTTCCACCCACTTGGGAAAGTATTATGTAGCTGTGATGATGAAATTATGTCCATCAATGGACTTAGGGTTAATCTTTCCAATAAGATAATATCCCCATAACATAAATGGTCATGGAGAGATAATTGACTATACTTATTGTGGTTGTGCATGTTGTAGGTTATTATGTTCTTGACATTTATTCCATATCTTTGCATATTGTGAACATTCATCTTCCATGGTGGGATAGTAGTATACCTATCAAAGAAATTTGTGTGACATGGTTTTTCCACTAAAGTGACCACCACACTCACTATCATGTACCTATGTAAGAGCAATTTTAGTTTCTACTAAAGTCAAACATCAAAGCAATTATCCATTAAAAGATCGCTTAAAAAGGTATTTACTAATGATTACATAACATAGTGATTGTTTGTGTAACTTGCATTTGTCATTTTTTGAGAGAGTGTCTGGTGTAATATATTTGTTCATAAATTTATAGATATTAGAGAACCACTCTAGAGTTACAAAAATGCACATAGTGGCTAAGATAAAAAGGGAAATCAAATCCATGTTGGATATTGATGGTGATTGTAATCATTTAATTGTGAAAATAACTTGATCATCATTGATGCTGATAAGATTCAGAGATGTAGCACTTGCCATTGTGTGTGTGGAAGGGATTTCATGCATATCATGAATATAAGGCTGACCAAGTAATAAATTATAATTGAGGTCATTTGGCATGACTTGGCAAGTAGTTGGTAATGTTTTAGGTCCCAAATTAAGATTGAGTGTTATTTAAACCATGATTTTTCATCGAATATTGTCAAAACCTTTGATGTTCATGTCAGAATGGTTTAAATCTGTAGGTTATATATTAAGATGTTTAAGAAAAGAAATGTTGTAAATTTTGAGTCCAAAGCCATTATAAACTAGCACTCTTTTTACCCCTGATGTATTAATTCTTAATTAAATATATAGGGGTGGATGTTTTTCAATGATGTGGCATGGGGGTAAATATTCTTTCTCAAAGGAAATATGTTTGTTATTCCATTGCATTATGTTGAGGATAGATGTGACATAAGCTAATCAACAAAAATATGAACTATAGTATTATGAATGGTTGCATACAACACATTTGTAAGCATCTAATCATTGAAGGAACTTGAGAAATAAAATTTTATTGGAAGGGGCATTAACCTAAGTGATAAATCTATAGCCATGGGTGTAATCAACCTACCTATCTTCATAAACTTGGGTGATAGCATGTACTGCATGATCTATTATAGGCATAGAACTGGTAGTAGGTATGGGATAAGAGCTAAGTGAACCAAGTTTGAATGGAAGAGGAATAGATATAATTGTTAGTGTTTTCTTGTGTCTAGTAGTGATAGGGAGATACTTAAAAGTAGCCAAAGAGTTAGATACATCTAGGCAAAAACCATGTATGTGGGATGAAATGCATGTAACTGGAGTTATAGTTGTATAGAAATATTATTATAAAGAACATTCTGCATGAGAGATAGTAAACAACGGATAGAGAGCATTGAAATTTGCACTAATGCATAAAAAACTTTGACTTGTGACATGACATTTCTAACATGTTTATCAAGATAGAGTTGAAAATTATTTTGCATGAGAGAGAGAGAGAGAGAGAGAGAGTAAAAGAAATAATTAAACCTTGTATTAAATAAAATTAAACATTGATTTAAAGGAAAGGGATATTAACATGTTTAGAAATAAATTTATTAATATCATCCCATATTATAAGAAGTAAGCATGAAAGGGAAAGAATGAATCTTTGCATTAACATATAGTAAACTTCATCATTCATATACATGATAGGACCGAGTATGGGCTCCTTATTGTTTGCAAGAAATGTTTTGAAATAAGTGAGATCCATTTTTGATTTTATGTGAAATCTTATTTAATTTAAAAAAATTAGAAACATATTGCAAAAAATGATTAAGGAATTTTCCCTAGGGTTTCTAAGGTTTTTGTGCTTAATCAAAGTAAGTCAGGTTCACCAGATGATTTAACTTATTTTGGGAATAATGAATTTTTATTCCAATATTATTTAAGGGTCTAGATTAATAAATTAGTATAGAATATAGAAATAAATATAGTCCTAATTTATGCAATTATTTATATTTTTAACCTTTCTAAAAATAGCAATAAATAAGAAGAAATATAACTTAGCTATAAAATAGACTGAGATGGATAATACAAAGGTTAAAAATGATTTTTTAGGATTGTTAAAATATCATAAACCTAAATCTAGAATTCATTGGGAAAAAGGGTAGGAACACCTACTTTGGTGTCTAGTGATGTTATCTATTCTTGTCATTGTTGTCCAAACTGATCACAGTGACCTAAAACATTTTAGGTAGTTGTATTGTGCCTATGTGAGTGTGTTTGTGAAAAATTGAGTGTTGGTCATTGATGGAACTTGATTTAGATATAATTTTGTCTTCAAACCCTAACCCTTCATCATGCTTAATAAAATGGCATTTGAGTCACTTTAGAAAAAGCGGGGTTAATGTGAAAGATGTAGTGAACATACAATCCACACCCCTTGTATGGGCATATTTCCTACATACCAATACTCTGAAGAGGGATCAAGCCTTATGCAGTTATCCCACCTAGTGTGCTTTGTGTAATAGTGTGTTATGGATACAAATGCCAAATTGATAGTGTTTGAGGTGGTTAGGGATTGGTATGAGGATTTGAGTAGGTTTGTATCTATTTTGGGTGACTATATATAAAGAATAGGGAATTTTGCCTTAGTGATTTGTTTGTATTCTTACTTACTTTTAAATTTTAGCTACATCCTTTGTAAATGATCTTTGAGTGGACTTTTATAGGGAATAATTGGTCATGGGTTAGATGTATTCATGATAGGCTGACCCAATTAAGGATAAGGATTAGATGAAAATGATTGATGGGGCTCAAAGTGAAATGGACATGACCATTGAAAATGGGACACTTCTCTATGAGGCACTATAGTCCAAATAGGGTGCTATTATCTTATAGGCTAAAGACCTAGGGGAATAGGATTAACATGGGGAATACTATCTAGCTAAGGTTGATTGATTGTTTAGAAGGTTTTTGATGACTGGGAATGAGAAAAAAGTTATCTATAATGGTCATAAGAGCATGCAAAAAGGACCTATGGATGGGGTGTCACAAGCCATACTCAAATTACCAATTTGGGAATTTGATATGACTATAGTCCCCAAAATGGCACATATTTCGTTTACCCTACATTTCAAAAATGAATATATTTTCGAAGGTAAATTCCTCCTAAGGTCAGCTTAATCATATTTTTTTGTCCACCCAAGCTAAAAAAACACTATAAATACATGAATTTTATTTCTATATCCACTAGATGGAAATCATATGCAATATACCTATTCAAAAATGAAATAATTTGATCAAAATAAAGGTTATTAATCCATATTATACCTTACTTCTATAAACTACCATATACAACTACATTGAGTTCATATTTTCTAAATTTCTAATCTCAAGCATACTCAAGGCATTCAAGGCCACAAGAATTCTATCATTTACTTTCACTTGTTCCAAGAGCTTAAGTAGGATAACTTCATTAGGCTTTATCCCATTTCTAAGTATTAGTGTGTATGAAACATTCCCACACAAGGATGTGGATCATACATCCAAAACATCAGAACCACTAACCCATTTTTTTCATGATGCTATTTCAAACCATTAAAAGCATGAAAACCTAGGGTTTTTGAAGGAAAATATAGAAATAAGAAAAATTATTGATCACACAAACCTAAAAATTTTCCAAGAGTTGGAATGGGACTTGATCTACAAAATTTAGAAATCATTTAGACATAAGACACTAGCACCAATATCAGGACACTAGATCCACATGGAAAATCTATCCAAATGTGGCACTACTACCCAAGAGGGGTTGTAATAAAGGGATCTAGTTGATGACACTTAGACCTATTCTTATCTTAGTTTATAGCACTTAGATCATCTGTATTAGGTGTTTTCTAGATAAGTCTTTACTTACTAAAATTTATTACTATTTTTTATAAATTTAAATAAATTCAAATATATTAAAAATTAGTTGTTATTTTATGCATATTATTTCTCTTATTTAGACTACTCATACCTTTAATTAGACATAGGATTTACATAAGTGAAACCTTAAAAGGTTAAAACACAAAGGCTACATATTAATAATTATATAATCACATATTAACATAGCTACATGGTTATCCTGATCTGATTACTGCCCATTAAAATGATTGAAAATTGTAGCATCATTGATTACACATAAACAACAAATCAGTCAGGATTTTTCTCTAGTGTACATTATCCTTTCTACATATATTTTGGAACACAAAAATTACCAATTTCATTTTGGTAATGAATTTCATAAATTGAAATATCTTTTATTTTTCATGTCAGTGTGATATTGTTTTATGTGTTTTTAACCATTGTAGTATTCAAAAATAGATATTGTTGATCACTAAAATCAATGAATATACAAAAAAACTAACACATAATATTATATCTCTATTACATATATTTTGTGCTAATATTTTATTACATGTATTATTATTTTATATTTATACCTTTGAAATTACTTTTAAAGATGGGTCTTTGAGTCTTAAAGACATAGTGACTATTTATAATATATAGTGAATATCATGGTAGAGAATAAATCCATAGATAATATCAATTAATGTCTTTACATGTTTTGTTCTTTCACTATGTAGTCCCCAAAAATATCAAAAGGTGCCTACCTACATGTTTTGTCTTTATACAAATTAACATATATGAGTGAATGTGCATGAAATTCTCTTCAATATGGTTGAATATCTTAGTAAAGTCAATAATATTGAGATTTTCACACTAATCTATTAAAATTCATAGCGAAAAGGTAAATTTAAAAATATCATGGCATGGTAAGATTTTATATCTAATAAATTAGTTTACATTTATTTTGCAACTTCCATGATTGTCTAGTGTAAGCATTTATTATAATTGGACTAATTGGTTAGGTCATCAATATGGAGTAGGATAATGTTTGCTTGCCTCATTTACCATGGACCTCTTATGATGAGTCATTTAGATACAAATTACTTAAATATAAAAAATGGGTATGTTTTTTTTTTTTAGTGTGAAACACCATGTTTCTTTATTTGACAAATGAATATTTAAATAGTAGTGTAGTATTTTAATGTTTTAAATGCAATTTTATTCAATGTTTTGAGAATATGATGTCAAAAATGTATCTTGGTGACATCATTAAAATTATGATCCTTAGGATTGAATGAGATTCAAATATTTTAAATGATTTAATCCCTTATGTATTTTCAATCCATATCTCTTAAGGTTGGTATGTTAAGTATGTTTTTGTAGGAAATTTCAAAATGATGGAACTTGCTTTCTATTTTTTTTTAGTGTGAATGAATATATATTACACATGATAGGGTTGAAGATAATAATAAGGCTTCTTCATTGTTTATTTGTAAAGAGCTTGTCTCATGCATTTTATATACAAAGCATGTGCAAGGGATTTTTATATATTCTGGCATGTGTTTAATAAAAAAGTAGGATCAATAAGATACCTAATTGTTTGATTATTAGTTTTTATAGTTTAGTTATTACATTTATTTCTACTATCTCTAGTCTAATCCTTGTCAAATATATATCATATTTTACGAAACGTTTATCCATATACATTTAAATACTTATGTTAAATTTTAGAATGGTGTCTCACTTGCTATTTTGACTAGGAGATTATTTTTAGCTTCATCCTTCATTTTTTATCATTTAATTTTATGTGTGTTGCATGGTCAACTTTCAATATTTTCAAAATATCCATTATTATCTTATAATTTCCTTACTTTCTCTTCTCCATGTGGTCACTTTTAGTGTTCTCTATATTTACTCTTGTTTTAGGTAACTATGTTTGTTGTGGCTATCTCATTCATATTAATTCTCTAGATGCCACCTTACTTATGATACTCATAACATATTAAACATTTGAAAACCACCATGGATTTTAGTTAACTATATGACAATCCACACTTATTAATAAATAGACATCCATTTTATTTTTCTTTATCACATTTTACAATAGAAATCATATTCAATGTATCATTTATGTGGCTTTATTTTACTTTTTTATTTTATGATTTGTGATCATAAAGTTCTTTGTTTTAATTAATTTATTTTAAATTTACATGATCCCATGGATTAGTATCCATATCATGATCACTTTATATTCAACATTACAATTTATATGAAGATCGCTATCTGGTGGAAAATATGTCCCATATTAAGTTGCACATAAAGTGACTTTTCTTTTTGGCAATCCACTTCTAGGGTCTACACCCATTATAGATGTCCTTTGTTAAAGCTCCTTCTTATGTGGCATCAAATCAAAACACAATCTGATAGACATAGTGTAAACCCTTACGAACTCATGTTATTGTTAGTATATAAATAAGATATAACCATTTTGATACTCTAGTTATTTCCTTCTTTTATAGTTTATTTCTTGCATTTCTTTCTATTGTCTCTAGTGTGAGCCTCATAGATTGTATATTATAGTTTTATAAACTTTTAATTTGTATATTATATTTTTAAATTTTTAATTATACTTTAAAATACAACTCTCATACATGAGTAATATAGATCTTACTCCACTATACGGGTTGAGAGTAACAGTATTACAAGCTTGTAAAAAATGAGCTCCATCAAGAGACATATTTTGTTTTTTAAGGTGTTGAACCAAGTTCATCATTTAGTTAGCAAACATTTTTGGTTTTCAACTATCAAATGTTCACACATCTTCACTAAAACACATTTATTATATTCTTTTAGTATTTAAAAAAAAAATTCTAATGGAATGTTCTTTTAAATTTTGGGATTCTGTTTAGTTCAATTATGAATCAACATGACTTTACTGATTTGTGATAAGTTGATAGAGTTTTGAAAGATATTTTAGGGGTTTATTATTTTTCTTGTTTAAAATAATTATGTTTATATAACACATATTTTAAAGGCTATTTTAAGGGGTCCACCATCTTACAATGACGTTTATCTAGACTATTTTATTTTGAAAATAATGATATTCAATTTAATTATATCTCTCGAACATCATTATTAAATTTAGGCAAGTTGATCATGAAAGTCTATGATTTAATCACATAGAGAGCACCTTGTTTATCAACATGCATCATTGCTCAGATAATTTAAAATATTTGTAAGGATGAAATTCTATGCTTAATAGCTTGTAGGATGAAATGTGACACAATAAACAAAATGACAAGAAGAATTATTTGCATGGATGGGGGCCTTTATCATCATTACACATAATTTAGGTAACCTTTATAGATATTTGTTGGATGTGCTCTTCTTACTACCTCTGATTCTATTTACTCAGATAATTAATAGATGTTTACTGAATAAAAATTCATTTTGATTTGTTAAATCCTTTCAAAATTACTAATATTAGAAGTGATTATAGTCCATAAATAAAACCTTATTCAATATAACACAACTATATTATAATTTTCTTAGACATAGCTCAAGATTTTACAATTAGCAAGTTGTATTTCTTTTGGTTTTTTCTAGAGTATTTTCTCATCTTTTCATGTATCGATATCATGTATATTTAAGCTATATGTGTCTATCATGCATTATTTGAAAACAAATACTTTTTTTTGTAAAAAATATTTGGTTGTGTATTTATTTTCCCTAAAGGGAACCATCAAAAAATTGTTATTAGTGGAATAATGTCATTATTATTCGAAGAATCCTTCAAAAATGATTATTCAGTAAATATTTTTTTCATCTATGGGGAGTATAAATGTGGAAATGATTCATTTATTATTTCTACTCTTAATCATGCTTTGAAAAAAAATTGTGGGTTTTGTATCTTATTATTATCTTATGGAATGTTTTTAAGGGTAGGTAAAATTTCATTTTTGAAAATTATTGTAAATGTTGTTACCTAAAGATTACTATACAATGCAATAGTATGAAAATATGGATGAAAATAACTTCATGGATTAACATTATTACAACATAGGGATTAATAATGTCTACTAATTGCTCTTCTTATTGCAGCTTTTCACTAATTTTGGCTAACTTCCAAACTACTTATTTTTATTTCTTAATATGTTTGAGGAACTAGAACCATAGTATCTCATTATCCAATACATGTTGGGTGTCATTTACAAGTTTTTTTTTTTTTTTTTTTTTTTTTTTTTTTTTGAGTTTAAATATTAATTAAATAGCAATTAATATTCTATTGGTAATGGCACTGGTTGTTAGAAAGATTATGAATATAAAACTAGAGAGAGTGGTGTAAGTTACGTGTATACTTATATGGATATGGAAACTAACCTAACAAAGTGGAAAAGAAAATAAAAATGAGGTCTAGTTCATTGCTTTTGTTTCTCTCCTTTTGTTATTTCCTATGCCTTAAGTGAGATTTTCATATTTTCATTGTGGATCCTTAATAAGATATTTACGTCTTTAATCTATGTTTCATATAATAGAAGACAAAAATTCCTATAATCAAGCTAAATATTATCATATATTTGGTAGTGGTATAAATATCAGAGGTTTGAAGTGCCCTAAGAAAATTGAGATTGGTTATAACTCCATACAAGTCATAGTCTTTAGGATCCACATCTTAGGTCTAAGGAGCACATAATATACTCTTTTTTCTCTTATAAAATATGGGACAAAGACTTTAATCAATGTATGTAAAATATGGGACAAAGAATTTAATCAATATACGTAATTATTTTAGCCTTATTCAAAACCAACCCTTACTTTTTTCTCAATGTGCATTATTATAGATGTTCCAATTCCTCACATATGTCAGTGAAATAACTACTTGTGAAAGGACACAAAATGTAAAGTATAATTAAGTTCTCTAATTATGCATCATGAAGGAGTGTTCTAAAAAAAATACTATTTTATTTCAAATTGCCTTGTTCTAGAAGTAAATTATACAGATTGATTTTGAACAAAATCTACTAAACTAATCATAAATTTGGTGATGGTTTGCCCTTCATAATGATAGATTACTCATTTCCCTAGCTTGAAGCCTTTCACTTTCCATTATTTCCTATAATGTATTCATTGGATTTATTTATTTAATACATATCATAAAACAAAATGTCTAAGGGGGTGTTGAACTTGTTTCATTCTTCATCAAATACAAACATTTAATGATTTTTCAAAATTGGTCATTAAAAATTTTCCTTATTCTTCTCCCACATTATGTATCTATATGTTTTGTAATGATGTCCATATTATCCTACACATATTTAAAATAAGTAATGTGTCTAAATATTTTCTATAAATATTAGGCTATGATAAACCCATTATAAGTAAAATTTGTTCTACCAATACTTGCTAATGATAAGGCTTTAAATAATGTCTACCTTTTATGTATTTGATTGCTTCCAACTCCCAAATATCAGTAACAAAAATGGACACTAATTTTTATTTTAATTGAACAAGATATATTATTATAATATAACTAGAGGTGTATTTTGTATTAACTAATTTAAAGAAATCTAAATTTAAAATCTATCAAAAATTAGTTTGAGACATGTCGCTATTGGCATTACCCAGTAAGTCTTTGTGGGTTATTGTTTAATCGATAAAATATAAGTTTTAAAAGAATGAACTATACTGGGAAGTCCTCAAATTTGAAATAAAATTTCAATCATAAATTCAAACACAAATTTGAAAAAGGTTTTTTGTTGTCATATATTTTTGTATAGTAATCATGGTTGTCCATGAGTGGTAGATTACAAATTTAAATTGCTCCTTCATTTTGTTCCTAGTAATAGTTACAATGTCAAATATAGATCTGTTTTGAACCATGTTTAAGAAAAATTATTACAATTTAGTTTCTCCCCATTTTATTCTATAGCAAAGTAACTAATACACGCCTATAATTTTTTTTTTAAAAAAAAAATAAACAAAGCATAATCATGAGCATGAACATAAATATAAGCCACACAAATTAGATAGAACAACATTAAAATAATCCTATATAACTGATTCTTGCAATTTAAAATTGATATCACATATAATTTTAAAAGTGAGTTTAAAACACTACTATCATGTTTTATGATAATGCAAAAAAATCAAAAGGGATTTCATTAACTAGTTTTAAAATTATCACACATGTGTAATAACATTTCTTCTCTAAAAATATATATGAAAATAATTGTGTGTGTGTGTGTGTGTGTGTGTGTGTGTGTGTGTGTGTGTGTGTGTGTGTGTGTGTGTGTGTGTGTGTGTGTGCGCGCGCGCGCGCGCGCGCGTGCGCGCGTGCGTGCATGCGTGTATTACGAGTTGTCCAATTTATTAATTTTTTTAAATCTAAAATAACTTGAGAATATTATGGGATTATTACTATGCAATTAAAAATATCAACAAAAAATATGAAATAACCATTAATAATGAAAGCTGCTAAACTACAATTGATTCATAGACTAAGTAAACAAAGCAAAATATAAAAAACTAAGGAAGATGATGAAAATCAATGTGACTAAAAAATTGAATATTAATTCTACATGTTATTAGAAAGAATAATATAAATCAAAGTATAGTGGGACTATCTGTTATAATATTTTTGGTCTGAAGTTTAAGTTTACAATTGTTGAAGATACAAAATCTGGAATACCTTCTGTAACTGGCCCTCTATACATAAAAATGCAAGATTTAAATTCACATAATGTTACCCTTTAGAAAATGGTGAGTGGTTGATATTAAAGTTTTAAAATTTTGGCTTTACATCTTCTATTTCCATGTGATTTAAATTCCATAAGGTCTTGATGACAAACCCATTATGTGCATTTCCTCCAATCATCTTTGATTCCTATTGTGCAAATCCTGAAATCATTCAAGAAACTTTATTTATTTTTTATTATATACCTTGTATACGTGCATTAATCTTCACTTAGTAGTTCATCATGACCATTCCTTTCAAAGGGCCTATGTTGGTACTACAATATTTAAGACAAATCATAATTATAACTTTGGTATTGTGAGTTTGTGTTGCCTATAAAATCAATAAAATAGATTTAATCATCAAATACAGATGATTAAAGAGATGTTCATTGAAAACAAGTTCAACAATGCATGATTAGTAATAAAAATAACTATAAGTTAAGATAAATAATTAATAATAAATTAACTTATGAATCTAATCTACCTCTTCTAATAGAAAAAATAAATAAATAAAAGGAAGCACGGGAAGAAATAAAATATGAGCTTGATTTTCAGAGGAAACATGTATGTTTTTTCTAAAGAGATAAATCTTTGGTAAAAACCAGTCTTTTTTAGGACTAGCATAGCATAAACATAAATAAAACATGATGTAATCATATAATAGTAATATAACTAAGCAAGTAGTTGGAAATGTTTCACTATATTACACATGAAAATAATAAATATCTAGTCACCAAGATTTTGAAAGGAAGGTGGATCAGCAAATATTACTTAGATTCATCAAATATTTAGTTTAAAACATATTTATAGTATGTCCAAACAACCTCGACTCAGGAAAATTAGAAAATATATTCTAGAAAGAAATAAATTTGGATAATTAAAATTACATAGCTACTCTACTATAAAAATAATTAGCCCTTATTACATCAAGATTTTGATCTTATATAGATAATTTAGTCTATGTAGTTTTCTCAGCCCAATATTGTGGTGATCACAAATATTTAATGTTGATTGGGGAATGTTTTTGATACCTTGACACATTTTACAAAATGACATGCTCTTTTCAATGAACCCCATGCTTCTTTTGATTGATTTTTTTCATTTATGTTTTTTGGATCCAATGTGCCCCATAATAAAAAAATTCATATGGGAATGCATTTGCTTGAGCCTAGTTTTTTATCTTTTCTTTTCTTGCCTAATTTCAAGGTCACATTTGAGAATGTTGTATAAATTGATTAACATGGATTCCCATATTAAGACTCAAAACTTATGAATATGTTTGATGAAATTGAAAAACCCTCACTTGACCATTTGTTCACAGTGTTTACACAACCTTTGTCTAGCATTTAAGCAAATAAATGTGTTTATTGAAGTCTCCTTTAAGAAATTTAGGCTTTTATTCATCATTATCTCAATAATCCTAGATAAAGGGGTGTTTCATGTGTTTTATTATTTTTATTTTGCTTCAACAAAGACTTTTGGCTTTAATCTTAAAATATTGGTTTATTTTACCTCTTGTTCCTTAAAAGGTAATATTTTTAAACATTGATAATTTAAAATATTAAAACATGACCTTTCTTACGGTAAAATTAAAAGGGTGCATTTTCAAATAGTTCGTTTCATGAATTTAATTTTACGCTTATGTATTAAAGTATTTGATTTATATTATGAGACATGTTAGTTTATAGCCATTTTGAAATCACATCTCAATGGTTATATTTTTGATGTGAGATCTTCTTAGGATTTTGATATGGTTTTATTCACATCTCCAAGGGCCATTTCACAAGATGAATTGGCATTGAAGTCATGTTTTCTTTGTATTTCAATTGGCTAATTCATATACTCACTTAGCTTAGCTAAGTTTTCATTTAGTTTTTTTGGTCTTTACTTAGGCTTACTTCATGTTTCTAATTTATTCAGTAACTCGCTAATGCTTTTTTTCAATGTTTGTGACAGGTTTTGTTTATAAAGTTCCCCCAGTCCCAAGCTTTGAGAAGTCCATGTTTTGAGTTCACATTTACCCTAAGCCATATTGAGTAGAATGTAGAATGAAAATATAATAAGTATCAAATATTTGGTCAAGCTCCAAACATAGGATATGTGATAGTTTATTTGAGATACGAAACTTTTTCAAAGCTTAATTTTTTTTAATTTTTTCAATCCTCATGCTTTTGATATTAAAACACATCGTTACATCATGGATATTTAGAGCTGGAGAGGAAAGTCAATAATTCTAATGTTCTAAAACTTCCCCATCTACCAATATCATGACATGTGGTCATATCTCAGGTACCTAAGACTTGTAGAGGTTAATGCATAGTTGACAAGAGAATGTTCCTTAAAGTCCCATGATCATGCCCATTGATATGATCTCATGGAACTATCATGTATAATATATAAAATTCAACATTTTAAAATTGAGATCTATTTCAAACCTCATATTTTGAAGGTGTCACAATATCAAAGCCAAAGACCAAATAAAATAAATTCTACTAGAAGCATCAAGTATATGCCATGTGGATATTCATGACATATTCCTATTCAAAATAATAGAAAATAGGATTTAATAAAAGTGACTTGGAAATTATAGAGCTCAAAATAGGTTAAAGGATAAACAAGTGGAAATGAAGAAGACACACAAGCATATATGTCACCAAATGAACAATTTAAATTTGATGGCCTTCCTAGCCATCAACCATCACAAGCCTAAGACCAAAGGATTTAATTGAATTAAATATTAAAGAGATGGGTAAATGATAGTTTCAATGTATCCACAATTACAAGTTTCTAAGAAAAATCATTAGCTTGATTTTCTTGATAAAAATCATAAATAAAAATGTGTAAGATGGTGTTGAACTTTTCCATTCTTCAACAAGTACCAACTTTTAATAATCTTTCAAAATTGGTTATAAATAAAATTCCTTATTCTCCTTGGACATTATGTATTGATATGTTATGTTACTATAATAGAACTAGAGGTGTGTCTTGAGGTGTATCTTGTCTCTACTACTTTCAAGAACACTAACTTTAAGATTTATTGAAGCATAGTTTGAGACATGTCTCTATTTCCATTTCCCAATAAGTCTCTGTAGGTTATGGTTTAACTGGAAAAATGTAAGTTTTATAAAATAAACTATACTAGGAAGTATTTGAATTTTAAATCAAATTTGAATCACAAAATTTGAATAAGGCCTCTTATTGTGCTATATTTTTCTATTATAGTCTTGGTTTTCCACGAGTAGCAAATTACAAATTTAAGTTAACACTTCATTTTATTCCTTGTAATAGTTATAATGTCAAGCACAAATCTATTTTAAACCATGTTTAAGAGCAATTGTTACAAGTTATTTTCTTCCATTTTGTGTTGCAATGAAGTAATTTCTAGAATCCCAAAATGAAGAAATTTTATGATACTAACATAATGATGATTGATAACTCAAGCTACAATCAACTCTTTTACTTCCCACTCATTTTAATCTATTAAGTTTTTACATTATTAACACCATCACCTTCATCCCACAAGGCCTTAAAACTTTATGCCCTTTTTTTAATCCATTTATCCTATTACAATATCTCTCGGTAACCATTATCATTGTCATGGTTTTATAAAAATAAATTATAATCATATTATAATTTAGTACATGTCAACATCCATTCTAATTTTTGGTTAACAACCTGTAGAGTGTGTGAAGACTCCCATTTAATGGCATACATTACTACCATCTAGTTAGAAATAATCCTCATCATTAAATTTTTTCTAAGGGCATTATAATGTTTTTTTACCTTTTTATTCTTGTTTTCAAAATTTTAAATATTTTTTTTGGTATGATATTATTGTACCCAACATCCCCCTTTTCCCATAGGGAAATGGGGACCCATTTTTTTAGATTATGGTCTTAACTTTTGAGCCCCTCTTTTATGTGTTTATGTTAATTATGGGAATAGACTAATTTGGCCTTTTATACTTTAGCAAGATAGCATTGGCATTGGGTTTACATAGATTAACTCAATTGTTCTATCAGGCTTATTCTAAAAAAATTATCTCTTTTAGGTCTTATGCAATTTATGATTTCTAACTTATGTTTGTGGGAATTATCTTTGTCATGGAAAATTATTGCCGAAATTTTGTTTAAAACAATTCCCTCAATAAAATTGGGTCTTCAAACATTTTGTCCAAAATAAATCCCTGACAGATTCCCTTTGCCCTCTAGACTTACCCTTTGGAAATTTTGTCCCACACCTTTTTCCCTCTAGAACCTACCTTTAGGGACCTTTATCTTAGGCCTTTACCATATGAAGTAGACCCTTCAGGCATTTTTTGCCACTAAGTTGACCCTTCAAACCTCTAGAACTACCCTTCAAGATTCTTGTCCTAAGCCCTTTTTCCATTCGAAACCTACCCTTTGGGACTTTTTTCATGAGAAATTTTCCCTAAGAAGTATATCCTTTGGATGCTTTCTTGATAAAAATGGCCCTTTGGCCTTTTTGAAAGTTCCCTTTGAGATTTTTGAAAGTACCCTTTAGGACTTTTGTCCTAAGCCCTTTTCCTGATGAAAGTGACCCTTCAAAAAATTTATTTTTAGACATTTTTTTGGATGTAAAAATATTGAAGAAATTCCCTACAACAATATCACCAATATAATTTTATCAAAATAATGACCTCAAGAGCACATATGCTTTGGGATTTGTGGAACCTACCCTTCAGGATTTTTGGCCTATGTATTTAGCCCTATGAACTTAACCTTTAAAAAAAATTAAAATGACCCTTCAGACCTTTTTTGAAGTGACCACCTACCCTTCAGTCCTTTTTAAAATGACAACCTACCCTTTGAGACTTTGTCCTGGACCCTTTTACCTTACTAGACTTACCTTCGGGACTCTTGTCCTAGCCCCTTTCCCTGCCAAAAATCTCCCTATGAAGTAAAACCTTCAATCATGTTTACCATGAAGTAGACCTTTTGGATCTTTTACACTTACCCTTAAGAGTAATTATCATGGGCACTTTCTACTATATAATACCTTCAAACTTTTTAAATAACCCTTCAACCTTTCAGAAATAGCCCTTCATAATTTTAAAATGAGCCTTTATGGAAATTGTTGCTAACATTTTGTATGAAATAATTCCCCTGATGGAATTAGTCTATAGACATTTTTCCAAAACATTTTGCTTGACATTATACCCTATTATGGGTTTTTGTTACAGGTCTTTTATAAGAGAGTGATCCTGACATATACCCAAATGCCTTATTACCGAGAAACATACTAGTCCTTGCCATACTTAGCCAAAATAAAAGGTGAAAATAATTCCCATTAATATATTAAATACCCTTGCCAACTTGAGCTAACAAAGTTTTAATTATAAATTAAATATAAGTGAAGTGACGTTGAGCATTTATGTCACACGAGCTATTATTCAATGCAAAATCTTATATATGTGTTACACAACCATCGAAGCATTCATTACTTCTAAAAAACCTACATTTAAAGTCTCCTACTATCATATGCATCAAATATCCCTAGCTATTATATTAAGATATTAAAAATAAAACAACAATTAAGCTAGAGCTGAATTGATCATGTAGCATACATATAATGTAAAAGAAGACTATAAGTATCATAGAGCATATACAATAATGGAATATTCATCCAAAATAGTTATAAGGTAAAATATACCATCACCATACTCAATAAAATATCTTATAGAGTTTATAGATATATTATTTGATGTTACCATATTTGATAATAGGTATACCAACTATTTAGAGTTATGGGACATAGTCAATTCTATTGACATATTTTCATTGGAGGATGAGATAAAAATTGCTAATAGGATGTTCATCAAGGAAAATTTGGATTTTAAATGCCAAAGGTTACATTTTTCCACTTCCAAACTAGAGGCGATGCCATGCATTGACTTCTTATGGGATCTGTTTTTCTTGGGAAAGATATCGTAGGATGCTTCCTTCATTACTCTAACAATAATACAATCATAGCATGCATATCAAGAGCCAACTTCCAAAGGTATTTATCTTTGAGTATACTTGATGCCTATTTTGATAAGCACACATTGGTATAGTTCAGTGTAAAAAGAATAATTGATAAGTCACTATCTTGATGGTTGCTACTAAACTAGACCATCATATGGAAAGGGAAGAAGCCAAAGGGAGTTATTTCTATCGACAAGTTTAGAATGACAATACACATTAGCATGGCTCTCCTAAACTAACTATATGGTATGCCTAATATTCATTTTGTCAATTTATACTAGGTACCATTATTGTACATGATTCTAAACCATGATGCTACATATTCCCTAAGAAAGATAATTAGCCTTGATCTGAGAGAAAAATAATTCATAACAATAGATGCCCCAAGAATTTAGGTAATTTATCTATGATGTCCTATTTACTAGATGTTCTTATGGGAACCTGTTATAGACATCTCAAGGAATTATGAACTCCATCCATAGAATACATAAAAAATATAATTTGTGATCATTACCAATTTATGCACATCTATACCTACACCAAGAACATGGTTAGGATAGTATAGGATGTGTATCTGCAAGTTTGGTAAGCCATTCATGGCTTGCCTATGCCCATAATTAGATTAAATATTGTAAATAATTTTTAAGGTAAAGGGGATTAATTCCTCTATCCAAAATTAATATTCATTATGATTTTGGGAAACAAGGTTAATCCTTTCTATCTCCTAAAATAAATCCCAGACAATTTGGTAGAGCAATAAATTACTTTCCAACTATGGTCTAGTGTGGAGGAAAACCACTCCAGGTAGAAGAAGTATTTTTTATTTTGTCACCACATATAAATTTGAAAAATGTTATATACCATGAGGAAGCATTTCAAATAAGTGGGTGATAATCAAAAGAGTTATTCTTTCCCTGTGTTCCCACATAGAGACTAGGATCCACATGGGCTGATTTAGAAGCACATACTGGGATTTAACATCCCCTATATCCATGTTCATTATGGATATGATTTTTTATTTATTGATGATAAGGATGATGTAAATATTTTATAGAGATAAAGGATTTTTATACTGAAGTAAGATCACTTGAGAATGATTCAAGATGACCCCTCAGTTACTGAGTGAGAATTGGATGATAAAAAGGCAATTTAAAAAGGATGAGAGAATTATAACTTTTGGAAATGATAGTTTGAGGATAAATCCAAGGACTAGGTGGATCACTCATCTCAAGGACTCCCTATAAAATTTAATTTAAATATTATGAAGATATATCCCAAGTTGTTTGAACCTATAACAATTAAGGGAGCACAGGTAGGGGACCTCATCAGTCTAAACTTTTATGAGGAGAAAATATAGGAATAACTAGCTACCAACACCATTTAAATGATTACTATTATTCCCCATGTTCAAATTGTTACATCTATTGGGATAACAACACAAGAAGTAGTTGTCTCATCTCAACAAGCTTCCCCCACATAGATAAACAACCCTCTAGTTTATACAAGGAATCCTAGGACTCCAACAAGTAGTCCCACAATGGAGTAATCACAAGGCTTGCATATTACACCTCAAAATTTAAAACTATAGTAGGGAGAGGTTATGATGATTAAGGATATTAACGATGACTCTAATAAATAATCTTAATGGGAAATAGTTAAGGCTATGAGCCTTCAAACAAATCTTATAATAAAACATAGTTCCCGAAGTACTCAACCTTCCATGAATATTCCTCTATCTTACGTTCCAATATTTGGATGTTTCTATCTCTTTTATGTTGAGATCACCCAAGGTGGAAATTCCTACTTCCACCTCCATCACCACCACCATTAACCCATTATCCACTTCTATTCCACTCACCATGCCAACATCCTCTATCCCTTATGGCACTTCCACTTTCATAGATTTAAAGAAGAAGGTGACTAGAAAGGTATACATTATATTGGACACTCTAAAACTCCATGTCAATTCAACTCAAATCACCCTTCCAATACCATCCACCACCTCCATATAAAAAACCATTATGCCAAGTTATGGTAGGGTAAAGAAGGATAATCCCTAATTGATCACAGTCTATCCACTTCCTTGATTTGGAGGAGTGGATTGGTCTAAAATTATATGACCTTCCCTACCCAACATCCTTGTCAAGGCTCAAAAGAAACAACATGATGAGGAGGAGTTGAGGAAGATTTTATAATTAAAACCTTGGATGCATCTCAATTGGATATTCTTGTTGACTAAATTTGACCTTTTTTAAAATTTGAGACAACCCCTAAATTTCTGAAAATGTTAGGAGTT
Source organism: Torreya grandis (assembly GCA_037957365.1). Lineage (NCBI taxonomy): Eukaryota > Viridiplantae > Streptophyta > Pinopsida > Cupressales > Taxaceae > Torreya > Torreya grandis. Next base: position 3,904,988 of record JARHVA010001038.1, on the reverse strand, counting down.
TCTTCATGTCTTATAGGGGTTTCACATTGGTCTAAATGTTTAACTTATCCCTAGTCTAGCCTTAGTCTAAGTTTAGCTCCCTTTTAATAGTCAAGTTAATTTAAGTCAACCCTATTCAAATAGGTTTAAACATATTCAAAGGACAAAGTTGTGTTGGATAGGTCATAATATGGTTATGTATATGTTTTAAGATGTCTCTAAGTCATTTATTTATCCTTGCCATGTTTCATATGTCAAACATGCCTTTGGGGACACCTTTATAGAAAAATAAAGGACTTGTACATATGGGTTGAGGGATAAAACTTGTCATCAGGATGTAGTTTAATGTGGGGAGGTTAGAGAGTGTCATAAAATAGTCATACAACAGTCCAAGAATCAATTATGTTCAGATAAAGGTAGCATCCCTTTATTTTTAGGGACTTTTGGGAAATTTTATGGAATGGATGATCTCAATTTTAGGTGAAACCATTATTTATGTGCCTATTTACCTCCCAAAATTAATTTTCACATTTGGTTTGTAGATAATTCATAAATAAGTTCAATTCTTTCTTCTTTTCCTTCCTTGTCTTTATAAGCAAAAAAGGGTCAGCTTCAAACACTTGGTATGGGTCATATAAGTGTAGTTGGGAAGATTTATTATAGGGAAAAAAATTTCTCTAAATTTAATTAAAATACATAATATTAACCTCCATTTTTATGGCTCCTCCTTCATGAATCATCATTAAGAATCTAGGCAGCTTTTTATGCTTCCTCATCTTGGAGGGGTCCCTGTTTCAGTTAGTTTTTGAATCATTTTTTTTCTGTTTTTAAAAATTAAGATATTTTACATGAATTTCATAGATTTCCATAAGGTTTCCATCAAAATTTTAGTACAATTATCATTAAATTTCAAAGGATCCTCTTCTAGGCTTGATTGGTTTGTAAACTACTAGCTCCTTATGCACTTGCAGGTATCTTGAAGAAGATTTTCATGTTGGATGGTGGAATGGGATATTATTTTAGGTGTTTGAACCTATGATGATACATAAAAAATTATTTTAACAAGATTTTGACTCATTAAATTCCAAAATAATTCTCAAATGATTATGTTTCCTATCATTGTCAACCCTCACAGTGGTATGCACATCTACAAGTGACATTAGCAGGAGTTTTAGAGAGTGGTACAAAATAAAAAGGATATATTTGAATCTTATGATGTAATATAACATAATTTTATACCTTTAAAATCTTATTTGTGGATCTTTTATACCTAATAAGGTAGAATCATCACCACATAGTAAATCTTGAGGTTTTAGGGCCTTTGTCTCTAGAAAGCCAAAACCGAGAACCAAGGCATTTCATAGACTTTTCTAAACATGATTGAATGATTAAACAAATCACCTATCCATGTTAAACTTGACACATATCATATTAAAATTAATTTAAAAATATTGGAAGGATAATTAACAATGAAGGGTGGTCATTTGAATACCCAAAAGTGCCCTCAAAACCACTAAATTTTGACAGTGAAACCTACAAGAGGTTGATATAAAGGTGAACTTGCACTTCATAAAATTAGTCATAGACTATGCCATCAAGATGTAACATTAAAATTGGTTAAAATTATTCTAATAATATAAAATTTCATGGGATAAAATGGAATTTGATGTAATGATCCCTAGACCCATACCCTATCCGTACCAAGGCAAAACAAACACCTATAACAAGGTAACTAAAATGAGCTATTGCCAAGGTGTTGGAAGGTGTCTAAGGTGTTATAATAAATTAAAACTTAAATTTTATGAACTCAATATGATTCAAGGAGTTCATAATGATCTTAATTAGGACCTCATGAGGTATTTCACACCTACAGGTGAAGGTACAATAGGGTCCCAAAGGGACTGTCTCAGTTAAGTAACTTTCAGAGGTGTGAATCAAACCTTAAAGATTTTTCTTGACTTATGATATTTTATATATTTATATATGGATTAATTATTCATTTTTTAATAAATTTATGTTTATAATAAGAATATTTAATGCCTTTACCAAGTTCTAAGGAGCAATCAATCACCTACTGGCAAAACAAAGTGTCTCAATCCATACAGTGATCTAATTACAAGCTTGATGATGTTTAAGGTAATTTAAGGTATTTTATTAGAGACTCACTTTGTTCAAAAAAAATTATTTAAAATATAAGTTTATAATCACCTCAATAAAATGCAAAACACAAAATATCACCTGCAGGTAGGGCTATCATAGTCAAGGCAGGGCCTAATGAAAATATAGGGCTAAGTGGGTCATAAACCCTCTAAGTGTAAAATTGAAAGTTTAAATGGTTTTATTGGGATAAATTATGATAAAATATATTCTAAAACATACCCTAGACCTAGATAAAATGTTCAAATACTCTCCCCATGTGGTAAATGGAGTACAATCTATACAGACAAACTAGGAAACCCTTGGCTCAAGGGGTAAACATGAGGAATTCACTAAGGAGAAAGGTTTTGGATGGATTATAAGGATAAATGAGAATTAAATGAAGGTTAATATAATTTATAGATATCTTAAAATCATGAAATTGTTTTGGAAGGATCATCTTCAAGGTGGTTTGAAGGAAAACATGCAAAAATATGGTTTTTGAGGCCTTTTTAGGGCATATTGAGATGGTTAGACCCCTTAACCATGGAATTAGGTAAAAAATTTGGTAAATTTTGTAAATGGAACCTTATAAATATAAAAAATGATTCACTTTCCATTAAAAAAAAGGGTAAATATGCCTCTATTTTGTCTCAAAGGTAGTGTGTTCTCTTCATGCCTAAATCATGCAAATCTTACGAGATAGGATAGAATAATGAACTAGAAATAAACTGGATCATTAAATATGGTTTTTATATCTCATTAAAACCTAATTAAAAATGGTAAACCTTTATATGATTTCTTAAGGCAAATAGGTGCCCTAGCCAACAAGGGTTATAGTCACATTCCATATGCAAATTTGAGGCTATAGGGGCCAAATGAAGGTCATTTCCATTTATATACTTTATAAAGCATTATAATGATTTGAATAATTCCCATGGGGGTGAAAATTAAATGATAAATCTATGAAAGTTCATGTTAAGTGTGAATAGGATTCTTTTGGCTCAAAAATGTAGGCAACCCCATTAGCAAGGTCTAAGCCTACTCTCAAAATGGGAGTTATCTTCATTTCTAGTTCTTAGTGAGATATTAAAATGATTTAGGAATGTCTTTGGGTTATTTTTATATATTTATAAAACTTATATTTTTATAATATTACATCATAAGGTTATTTTTTTGGCTTGGAAGCTCTTAGACCTCATAAAGCACGTAGGAAGGACCCAAATAGCTAACTTGAGATGCTCATATCTCTCATAATCCTTTACATGGAAGGATGATATATTTATTGATTATGGAGATGGTTCATAGGAATACATAAGTGAAATTATCAAGGATTTCCAATGTGTCAACTTTATGAACGAAAGTTAAGACTAAAAACCTCTTTAAAATGATTATCAACCCTCATAAGGACCCAACTAGAGAAATATTATAATTGGAGCATCTAGATGCAATGTAAGTGCCATGAAATATTATAGGAACTATATAATACTATTTATGTCTCTCACACATGTGAAGGAGGTGTACAAAAATGTACAAATAGTATACAAAATAGGGTTTTCCTCACCATTTTTTGTGTTTTACAGGGTCTATAATGTTTCAAAATGTGAAATCAAGTTTGAACAAAAGATAGAGACATATTATAAGTATTTATGGTAATTTTATCTCATTAAAATTTTTATATTTTATCAAATTAAAGCTCTACTTTTATCCAGTCAAAACTGGCATGTTACACACAATGGTGAAAAGTGTGGAAACTTCAATTAAATGTCCTATTTTGGTGAAATTTAGAGGTATAAGGAAATGAATAAGTTTTTTAGGTGTCATTCACCCTCTCACATGTATTTTCATTGGAAACTAAATAATTTTCAAGGCCAAGTGTAAAGGGGTGACTAAAAATAGGGAATTACAAGACTATAGGTAGTGATTCCTCTTTTTAGGAGTTTCAAAATGAGTAGGATTAGAACTAATGCATTGAATTACATGCCTGAATTACTTCCCTCTCATCCCAATCACCATACCTATCCCTAGTTATTATGGGCACGTCCAAATAGATGCAAATTATGAAGGCATTTTTTTGTGCCAAGTTTGAAGGTTTTGTGCTACTTTTCACAATTCTCATGACTTGTTTAGACAATTGGACATCTTAAAATTACATGGATCACCTCACATATATTTTCCATGAATTTTTAATATATTTTATTAGGTTTACACATGTGTAAGTGGCTTTTGGGCTTCCTTCTTTTGTCTCTATCTCAAATGGCTATAAATATGCACTATTTTGGAATTTTAGAGTAGCCTCTATTGGTTATTGGGGAAAATATAGCCAAATTTGTACTTGAAGTACTCTTAAATAAAACAATACAAGTTATTTTTCCACTCAAATTCTATAATATTGAGTATTGATTGAGAATCTTGTTGGTCTTATCTAGTGAAAGATATCCTTTTCTAGCATGTTATCTTTGATTATCTACCAAGTGTATAAAAAAGTGTTATTGCATGTCTTTTTTAGTATTATTTTCTAAGTTTATATATGTCTTAAGAGTATTTCAAGAATTTATCCCCTCATGTAATTACCCATTGCTCTCCTAAGTATCAAATACCTTCTTGAATCTAAGATATGAAACATTGATGTGACAATGCATGTGGAGTTGTGAGTCTTATGTGAGAGAAAATTTATTGGTATTTAATTAAAATTAACCAATAAAATAGGAAGACATTAAACATTGGTGCATCACCTTTTTTTTCTTAGTTTTTTAAACTCTTTTCATACACAAGTTGATAGTTTATAGACTACTTCAAAGATTGCATCAAGGGAACTAGCCCTACTAGAGATTCATCTCAAAAAAATTGTTACCCATATCAAGAGAGATGTATACATTGTGACACTTGGATGAGGAGAGATAGGCATCTCCTCAAGGGTAAAAATCCAAGTAAAAACAATTTTTTTCATACTCGATGAGACTTCTAAATCCTAGAAGATCATCCAAGATTGGTGTTGGTCTTGGCATAGTTATAACTACAAGAGCATCTGCATTCAGTACCTAATGACTAAATTAAAGATTTAAAGTCTTTTTTTTATGACCAGTTCCTAATTTCCATGCCAAAGGTAACCACTAGGTCTATTTTTAAATCTATACCCTTTGAGTTTGTGCAACTACCTTTATATTCTGCCAAAAGGTTTAGGTTTGTGAATACGCATCCTTATTCAAGAGAGTTGTTCTTTAATAAGTCTAAGCTCTTATATATTTAAAGCCTTAATAAATAAATTTCACATTCCAATATGTCAAGGAGACAAACTTTTATGCCTTTCATCAGATGATCTCCTTTAAACCTTGCCCAATATGATCAAATTCCAAGAGTAACCCTTAAGAGTATTCCATATTTTAGTGGAGAGGGTTTTATTACTGCCATTAAGCACATTATAAACATAGAAAACTTTTTTAATATCCATAATATCACTCAAGATAATGTGGATATTAGGTTTTTGGCTTTTTCTTTCAAAGGAAATGTTTTGGATTGGTATGGGACTCTATTAGAAAATTCTATTGGTTCAAGGGATCAGCTAGGAGATCTATTGACTAAGAGGTTTGGAGAGAAGAGTGACTATCTATCTCTAGCTAAGTAATTGACCAATATAAAGAGGGAACCACATGATTTTAGGAAATATTTTAACACTAAGTTTCAAAAAACATGGGATAGAATTCCATCTCTTGTGATGCCTACTCCAAATTATGCATTTTTGTACTATCTAAAAGCATTGAATAGTGATGTAGCTATGTTGATCTAATCTACAAGTGTGAATACACTCCCTAATATGTATGAGATATCCATAAATGCTAATAAATACCTTTTCCAAGTATTTAATATCACTCTTAAACATCCCATGTCATTATTCCCTAATTTTTAGCCCCCTAGTCAAGTTGCATCACCCACCTTGGCTCCTTTGCCTAGTAATTAGAAATCTACTATTATCCCTTCCAATGAGATTCATGAGGTCAAAATTTTGTTACAAAGTTTCACTAATTATTATTTTTCCCTCAAAAGGAAACAATCCCAAATTTATAGACCATACCAATCCCATAATCAGTTTGGAAAAACCAATAAACCTCCTTTTCAAGGAAATGCTCAAGGTCAAGGTCAAATCACCCAAGCTAGGCCTTATCAAAGTTACAATACTAATGCTCCCTCATATTATATATCTATTTTTCCCACTTAAAATAACTTGGTTCAAGGATATTCATGCTATGCATCTTTTAAGAAAAATCAAGAACAAGTTCCTTATGCAAATGAAATGCATAATCAAACCATGGCAATGCAAGGAAATCAAGCACCACAAGTTCCAAATTTTGAGATTTCAATGCAACATGGGATGGAAAATTTTCAAATTAAATATGATGCTACTCACGTCAATCACTTGGAAGGAGATTTTTGTGCCATAAATCATTTGGCAAACCCAAGCAACATCAATGCTAGTGTATCTTCTAACACTAGATCCAAAAAGAGGGTTGTTGAAGAGGCTCAAGGAGCCAATCAAGGACCTATTTTTACCCCTACATCATCTCCGATTATGAGAGGGTATAATTCATCTCCTAAGGTGAGAAAAAATCAAAGATTTCAAAACATAATTCTAGCTCCTATGCCTCCATCTCCACAAGCTACATCACAAGGTGCTAGTGCTCCCAAAGAGATTCTTAGGATGAGTAATCCTTCCATCAATGTGGTAGACCAGATGAAGAATATAAAAATGAATATATAATTATGAAATTATTTGATAATACTAGGATATAAATATATACTCCAAAAGGAATTACATGGATTGGGGAAGCAAGTTAGCTCATCTAGGAATAAAAATGTTGTCTTAGTTAATAGAAATCAACATATACATGACCAAGTGAAAAAGAATGAGAAAAATCCTCTTTTATACCTATATCTAATCATTGGAGATTTTTTTGTTCATAATTACATCATAGATAGTGGGGATAGTACTTCATTTATGCCCAAATGTATAGTGGATGAACTAGTCCTAAAATATGAGCTAATGACTAAGGGAATATTAAAATTAGATGGATCACTAGCCAAGACATTGGGGATAGTTAAAGATTTTAATTTAATCCTTAATTATTTTCCTACCTTTTCTATTACTCATGATGTGGTGGTGGTATATTTACCTCCATAATTTCCCCTTTTCTTGTAAATATATTTTACAGCTAAAATAGGTGGATACTTGGTAGCCAATTGGTCCTACATGGTGTTTAGGACAAAGTATGGCACTAAGGTGAAGATTGAGTTAGAACCTATTCATAATTATCACTTTTATCCCTAATAAACTAAGGTGTAAAATTTTAACTATCCTATCATTGATGAAGAATAAATTCGCATTGACTAATCTCCATCATCTTCCCTTGAAGGAGTTTATGATTTGTTCCTAGATGACTGGGAAGATGAGCATTATGAGCATGATCCTTACAATTTTATTGAATAATGCAGTCTTGGGGTGTATTATATACATGATAAGGACTCTTTCATACCCAACCTAGCGAATCAAAGTGAAGATGTGAATGGTTTATAGCAGCTCTTCTTTGATGGGTCAAGAAGCAAGATTAGGGCAGGTGGTGGAGAAATGTTGGTTTCGCCTTCTGAAGAAAGGTAATTTTCAACCTTTATATTTAAATTCTCATGAACTTGTAATGTGGTATAATATGAGGCCCTTATTCATGGCCTTAAATGGGCTAGGAAAAGAGGGATTAAATAATTACAAGTATATGGAGATAGTGAGCTTGTTGTGAACCAAGTTAGAGGGTAGAATTTGACGAAAAAATCTTTGCTCAAGTCCTATAAGCATAGAGTTTGGGATCTTGTAGAATATTTAAAGGGTTTAAACATCACATATATTATAAGAGAAGACAATAAACATCCTGATAGATTGACATATATTGGAGCTCATTTTTATGTTCCAAGAGGTATAAGGAAGACAAAAACTAACCTCATCTAAAGGTGATTGTTAGGCCCTCCATACTCGATAATGCCACTAATTGGTAGGTGTTTAAGAGTGAAAAAAATAAATATTTTTATACAATATGAGGCTATGTTTTCTCCTAAAAATCAGTCCAAAATACAATAGTAATATAGAGGGCAGATTGTCTAATTAAAGTCTAGCAAGCTTCCCAAAGGCCTAATGACTCTTGAAAGCATATTCAATGAGGATGACCAGATAAATAAGGAGAAGGTAAGCATGTATACCAATAAATATAACTATTATAAGGTATAAATATTTAATTATAATCTACTTTCACTTGGAAAAGTATGCACTAGTCAAGAGAAACATGATTTCATTGAGATATGTAAGGAGCTTAGTGATGTTTTTGCATGGAAGTATAGTGACTTGAAGGGAGTTTATCCAAGCCTAGATCAACACACCATATAACGAGATGAAAATGAAAATTAAAATCCTATCAATAAAAAAAAAAGGCCAATAAATCCTAATATTGAACGCCTCATGAAGAAAGAGCTCACTAAGTTGATTGAGTCTAGAATCATCTTTCCTATCAAGCAATCTTCTTGATTAGCCAACTTAGTCCCTATTATAAAAAATAATGGTGAGATCAGGTTGTGTGTCAAATTTAGGGAATTTAATATATTTTATTTGAGAGATAATTATCCCCTTCCTTCAATGGAGCAAATTATACAATTTGTGGTGGGTAGTGAGATATTTTCTCTTCTAGATGGGTATTTCAAGTATAATCAGATTTTGGTGAAGAAAAGTGACCAACACAAGACAAAATTTACCAAAAATGGGGTACATATGCATATAGGAATATGTCTTTTGGATCGTCAAATGTTGGGGCTACTTTTCAACGTGGAATGGATATGGCTTTTCAAGGACTAATCAATGACATTATATTAGTATATCTTGATGATGTGACAGTTTTCTCAAAGGATGAAAATGATCACTTGAATCACCTAAGGTAGATTTTTGAAAGGTGTAGAGAGTTTGAGATCTCTCTAAACCCAAATAAATGTGTGTTTTCTATCCATGAAGGCAAAATCCTAGGATACATTCTCTCCAAAAAGGGCTTATCCATTGATCCTGAAAGGGTAAATGCCATCTTGGCATTGTCTTTGCCTAAACATAAGAAAGGTTTATAAAGTTTCTTTGGTAAAACCAATTTCATAAGGAGATTCATTATTTATTTTGATAAATTGTTCAAGCTTATAACCTCCATTCTAAGTAAGGATGAAGTGTTCACTTGGATAAGAAAGAGAAAGGAATATTTTGAAGAGATCAAACAAGTCATTGCCTAAGCTCCTACTCTTACAAGTCCAAATTTTTCCAAGGATTTAAATTTTTATACTTTTAGGAATAAAGAGGTAATATTTGATATTATTACTCAAGAAAATTATGAGAATTTAGAATAGCCTATTTCCTTCTTTAGCCAAGGTTTAGAAGGCTATGAGGTAAGATATACTTATGTTGAGAAACAAGTGATTTTAGTTGTTAGGATCCTAAAGAAGTTTAGACACATGCTATAAAATAACAAGATTCACATACTTATGCCTCATCCTTGTGTCAAATACTTTTTCTTGAGTAGGGATTTGACTAAGAAAAGGGTAGGTTAGATCACCAAAGTGATGGAATATGGTGTGGAAATCAAGACAACCAAGCTAGTGAAGGGAAAAGGGTTATGTGAACATCTTGCTTCAGACTTGAAGGAACAAAGGGAGGTTTTTTTAGCACTCCATGATGATTTTATGGTATTTATACCTTCATCCATGAATATTTGGACATAAGACATGCTTCATTTCCTTCAAATAGGTGAGTGTCCACAAGGTCTTGATAGAGCTAGAAGAAAGTATTTTAGGTTGCACCATTCCTTATATACTTGTTGATGGAGTGATATTTAGGAAGGAATTTTTAGGTGTATTATTGAGGTGTCTTGATTTGGATCAAATTAATAAAGTATTTTTTGAGTTCCATGATGGACTAGATGGTGGTCACTTTGTTCTAAGAACCATCGCTACTAGGATTATGAGGGTTGGATACTTTTGGCCTAGCTTGTTTAAAGACACTCATGCTTAGGTAAGAAAATTTCAAAAGTGTGCTCTTTTTATGGAAAAAAAAAGATATCTACTTTTCTTATTCATCCAATTTAGTTAGATGCACCTTTTATGCAATGGGGTTTAGATTTCATAGGCCTAATCAATCCACCTTCTAATACTGGTCACAAGTGGGTGTTGAATGCTAAATATTACTTCATAAGATGGGTTGAGGCTATAAATCTCAAGGAATAAAATGAAAACTCAGTCTTAGACTTCTATGAAGCTATAGTAATAAGATTTGGATCTCCTTTAATAATAATCTTATAAAATGAATTAGTTTTTCTAGGAGCAAGAACAAGTGAATGGGTTTTGAAGCATGGTATCTATCTTAGCACCTCCTCCAACTATTATCCCTAAGGGAATGGACTATCTAAGTCCATAAAAAATAATATAATTAGGATCATAAAGAGGACAATGAAGGAGAATCAAAGGACTTGGTATTTCAAGTTAAAGACAACCCTTTGGGTTGATAGGATCACTCCAAAGAGAGCAATTAGAAACTCACCATACACACTTGTTTATGGAAGGGAAGATAGAATACCTATTTCACTTGAGTTACCAACTTTGGACCTCACTTATCAACTAAAATTGATGGATAATGAGAGCATAAAAGTCATGGTATTTGAGTTAATGGATCTTGAGGAGACAAGAGATCAAGTGATGCAAACTATGACCACTCACCAAGAGAAAACAAAGAGGTATTTTGACAATAAATCCATGCCAAGGAGTTTTAAAGAAGGATAAATTATCTTAAAATGGGATGAAGCTAAAGCCAAACCTAGAAAACACACAAAGTTTGATGCTTTGTGGAGTGGCCCATATGTGATCACATAATGCAAGCAATAAAATGCTTTCTAACTCTCAATGTTGCATGGAGAGGAGATTCATATCCTAGTCAATGGGATACACCTCAAACACTACTACTAAGGTTCTCCTCTCCTCTTGTACATATTTTCTTTCTTTCTTTGTGTTCCCTAAGTTTTTATCCACAAGTGTGAGTTTTGTCTTATGTTTTTTCTTGTTCTTGTTGTTTTTGGTGTGGTGTATTTATATGTGTTTTTATTTGGCATGTCCTTTTTATTTATCTTCAATAATCCATTGACGCCATTGACCCTTGGTTGGATAATGCTACTAATCCCTAACATAGGCAAACATGTTACCACTTAAAGTTGCTAAAAGTGTTGATGAAATTTGACCTTTGGTCAAATTTGAGTCAACCCCTACATTTATAAACTTTTTAGGAGTTTCTTCATCTCCTATAGGGGTCTCATATTGGTCTAAATGTTTTAATTATCCTTAGTCTAGCCTTGGTCTAAGTTTAGCTACCTTATACTAGTCAAGTCAATGAAAGTCAACCCTAGTCAGATAGTGTCAAACATAGTCAAAGGTTTAAATTATGTTGGATAGGTCCTTTTATGGGTTTGGATATGTTATAAGATGTCTCTAAGTCATTTATTTATCCTTATCATGTTTCATATGTCAAACATGCCTTTGGGGCTACCTTTTTAGTAAAATAAAGGACTTATACATATGGGATAAGGGAAAAAACTTGTCATCAGCTTGTACTTAAACATGGGCAGGTAAAAGAGTGTCATAAATAGTCATATTATAGTCCAATAATAAGTTATGTTTAGATAAAGGAAGTTTCCCCTTATTTTTAGGGACTTTTGGGCATTTGTACAGAATGGATGATCTCAATTTCAAGTGAAAATTCCAATTATGTGCCTATTCACCTCCCAATATTCATTTACACATTTATTTTGTATATAATGCATTAAAATTTTCAATTCTTTCATTTCTTCCTTTCTTCTTGTCTTTGAAAGCAAAAAAGGGTCAGCTTCAAACACTTGGTATGGGTCGTACGAGTGGAGTTGAGAAGATTGCTTCTGGGGAATGAAAGGTATCTAAATTTATTTAAAATATAAAATAGTAAATTCAATTTTTATGGCTCCTCATTCATGAACCATCATTTATAATCTAGGCAACTTTTTGTGCTTCTTCATCTAAGAGGGGTCCCTGTTTCAGTTAGTTTTTGAATAGTTTGTTTTGTTTTGACAAATTAAGTTATTTTACATTATTATTAGAGAGATACATAGGTTATACACCACCATTATAGTACAAGGATCATTAAATGTCAAAGGAGCCTCTTCTAAGCTTGATTGGTTTGTAAATTACTAGTTCCTTATGCACTTGTAGGTATTTTGAAGAAGATTTTCACATTAGATGGAGGTATGGGATGTTGTTTTAGGTGTTTGAACCTATGAGGATACTTTCATAAGTATTGGAATAAGTTTTGGACTCATGAAATATGAAAATAATGCTCAAATGACTATGTTTCTTATTACCGTCAGCCCTCATAGTGGTATGCATATCTACATGTGACATTAGTAGGAGATTCAAAGAGTGGTATGAAAGCAAAAGTATAGATTTGAATATCATGATGGCCTATAACATGAGTTGATACCTTGAAAATCATATTTGTGACTCTTGTAGGCCTACTAATTCCTAAACATTACCACATAGTAAATCTTGAGGTTTCAAGGCCTTTGTCTCTAAAAGGCCAAAATAGAGAACCAAAGAGTTTCATAGACTTTTCCAAACGTGCTTGAATGATTCCCCAAAGAACCTAGCCATGCTTAGCTTGTATTCCTATCATAGGACAATGAATGTGAAAATATTGGAAGGATAATGAAAAATGGAGGATGGTCATTTGAATAGCCAAAAGTACCATCAAAACCACTAAAATTTGATGGTGAAACCTATAAGAGGTTGATAGAAAGGTGAACTTGCACTTCATAAACTCAGTTATAGACTATGTCATCAAGATGGAACATTAAAATTAGTTAAAATGATGCTCATAAGCTAAATTTTCATGGTATAAATTGGAATTTTATGTAATGATCCCTATAACCATACCCTATTTATACCAAGGCAAAATAAACACCTACACCAAGGTAACTAACAATGAGCTAGTACTAAGGTGTTACAAGGTGTTTAAGGTGTTAGAATAAATTGAACATGTAATTTTATGAACTAAATATGATTCAAGGATTTCATAATGATCTTAAGCAGGACCTCATGAGGTATTTCAAACCTATAAGTGAAGGTACAATAGGGTCCTAAAGGGACTGTCTCAATTTAGTAACTTAGAGAGGTGTGAATCAAACCATAATGCCTTTTGTTGCCTTATGATCTTTTATAGATTGATATAGGACTTAATTATGCATTATGTAATGAAGAGAGGTTTATAGTAATACTATTTAGTGCCTTCACCAAGTTATAAGGAGTAATTAATCACCTATAGGCAGAACAAAGAGTCTCAGTCCATACAATGATCCAATTGCAAGCTTGAAGGTGTTTAAGGCCATTGACCGGATGAGTTAGTAGAGACTCACTTTTTTCTCCCAATTAAGTTCAAAGATAGGTTTCTAAGCACCTCAAGAAAATTCAAAACACAAAAGATCACTTGCAAGCAGGGATGTCATAGTTAAGGCAGGGCCTAAGGAAAATAGAGGGTTAAGTAGGTCATAGACCCTCTAAGTGTAAAATTTAAAGTTTAAATGGTTTTATTGAGACCTATTATGATATAATATATTATAAAACATACCATAGACACTAAGAAAATGTTTAAATGCTCTCTTTATGTGGTAAATGGAGTACAATCCATATAGATAAACTAGGAAACCCTTGGCTAAAGGGGTAAAAATGAGGAATTCACTAAGGATAAAGGTTTTTTATTGAATATAAGGATCAATGATAATTTATAATCATGAAACTAGTTTTAAGGATCATTTTCAAGGTGTTTTGAAGGAAAACATACAAAAAATAGGGTTTTAAAGGCCTTTTTAGGTCATATTGAGATGGTTAAACCCTTAACCATGGAATTAGGTAAAGAGATTTAGTAAGTATTGTCATTAATACATTATAAATCTGAAAAAATATTCATTTTTCACAAAAATATAAGGAAATATGCCTCTATTTTACTTCAAAGGTAGTGTGTTCTCCTCATGCCTAAATCATGCAAATCTTAAGAGATAGGCTAGAATAGTGAACTAGAAGTCAAATGGATCATTAAATATGGTTTTTATATATAGGTAACACCTAATTAAACATGGTAAACCTTTCTAGGAATTTTTAAGGCAAATAGGGTGCCCTAAGCAACAAGGGTTACAGTCACATTCCAAACATAGATTTGAGGATATAGGGGAAAAATAAAGGTCATTTCCATTTACAAACTTTGGAAATAATTATAATTATTTTAATAATTACCATGGGGGTTAAAATGACATTCTCAAGCTATGAAAGTGCATGGTAACTGTGAATAGGATTCTTTTAGCTCAAAAATGAAGGCAGACGTATTGGTAAGGTCTAAGCCTAGTCTCAAAATGGGAGTTATCTTCATTTCTAGCTCTTTTTGAGCTATTAAAATGATTGAGAAATGTCATTGGGTTATGTGTAGAGATTTTTGAACATTAAATTTCTATAATATTGCATCAAAAGGTCATTTTGTTGGATTGGAAGCTCTTAGACCTCATAAAACACATAAGGACCCAAATAGCTAACTTGAGATGCTCATATCTATCATATTCCTTTGCATGGAAGTTTGAATTGTTTTTGGATGATGGATAGGGTCAATATGAAGACAAAAGTGGCATTATCAAGGATTTCTAACTTGATAAATTTATGAATGAAAGTTAAGACTAAAAACCTCTTTAAAACCCTTATAAAACCTCATAAGGACCCGACTAGAGAAAGCTTGAAATTGGAGAATATATATGCAATGGAAGTGACATGAAAACTTATAGTAACTATAGAAGACTCACTATGGCTCTCACACATGTGAATGAGGTGTATGGAAATGTATGGATAATATGCAAAATAGGGTTTTTTCACCATTTTTTTGTTTTTTTAGGGTCTATGATGTTTTAGAAGGTGAAATAAAGTTTTACAGGAATATAGAGACCTATTATAACTCCATATTTTAATTTAATCTAATGAAAAAATTTCTAAGCTTTAAAACCAAATATCTACTTTTAGCCAATCAAAACTAGCACGATACACACAAGGGTGAAAAGTGTGGAAACTTCAATTAAATGTCCTTTTAAGGTTAAATTAAGAGGTATAATTACATGGATAAGTTTTGAAATTTTAATTCACCATCTCCCATGTATTTTAATTTGAAACTAGATACTTTTCAAAGCCATGTGTAAAGGGGTGACTAAAATCAGGGAGTTATAAGACTAGAGGCAGTGATTCCTCTTTTCTAGGAGTTTCAAAATGGGTAGGATCAGAACCAGTGCATGGAATTCCATTATTAAATGCCTTACCTCTCATATAAATCACCATACATATCCCTAGTTATTAGGGGGACATTCAAATAGGTGAAAATTATGATGGCAATTTTTTGTGCCAAGCTTGAAGGTTTTATGCCACTTTTCACAATTCTCATGACTTGTTTAGATAATTGGACCTCCTAACAGTACATGGATCACCTCACATCTCTTATAAATGAATTTTTAACTAATTTTATTAGTATTATACATGTCTAAGTGACTTTTTGGCTTCCTTCCTTTGTCTCTCTCGCAAATGGATATAAATATGCACTCTTTTGGATTTTTTGAGTAGCCTCTATTAGTTATTGGGGAAACTCTAGCCAAATTTGTACTTTAAGGACTCTTGAAAACAATAAGACAATTTATTTTTCCATTCACATGCTATAATATTGAGTATTTATTGAGAATCTTGTTGGTCTTATCTAGTGAAAGATCTCCTTTTCTATCATGTTATCCTTGATTGTCTACCAAGTCTGTAGAAAAGTGTTATTTCATGTATTTGTTAGTATTTTATTCTAAGTGTATATATTTATTAATATTATTTCATGAATTTATTCCCTCATATAATCACCCATTTCTCTCTTAAGTATCAAATACCTTCTTTAATCTAACATATGAAACATTGATGTGAAAATGCATGTGGAGTTGTGAGTCTTGTGTGAGAGAAACTTTGTTGGTCTTTAAGTAGACTTAATTAGTCAAATATGAGGAAATTAAACATTGGTACATCACCTTTTTTTTTTTTTATAACCTTTTTCATACACAAGTTGATAGGTTAGAAAGTGCTTTAAATAATGCATCAAGGGAATTAGCCCTATTAGAGATTCATCTCAACAAAATTGTTACCCATAGAAACAAGATGTCTCCATTGTACCACTTGGATGAGGAGATATATGCATGTCCTCAAGGCTGAAAATAAAATTGACAATAATTACTTCATGGAATGTAAACTTGGGAAGTAAGGCTTCCTAAATGCCTAGCTTCAAAATCATCGATCTTCCCTCTCACTCCACTCTATTTGACCCCCCATATAGTAGCATACAAAGGGTGAAGAAGAGGAAGATAGAAGATGACAAGGGCATTGAGATCATTCTTTAGGAAATAAATGAAGTATTCTCCTTCACTAAAAGGTAGAATAGATAGCCAAGATAGTTTCCTTACATTAAAAATCTTGCAAACCTAGCCCAAGCCCATAAGGATGCTATTGTAGCCATCCATGAGGGAATAGAGTTGGATCGACAAGAGATTGAAGATGAAGTTTAAGAACTTGAGGTTGAGGTGGAAAAATTAAGGGGGTAAGTGAAGATTATGTATATTCCCGTAGGCATAAAATATAAGGTGCAATAAGTAGCTTCTAGGTGTTACAATTCTTTGGAGGTAATGGAATTTATAAAGAATAAAATGGCCCCTCATGTAAATAATGCTAAATAGTTGTATAATTCATTGAGATAGTTAAATATGGTAGTTGTATATACATGAAACTCACTATATAGTCATCAAGACTTGATGACAATACTAGAGGCATGTAATGCCTTAAACTTAGTTGTCATAAGGTAGGAAGAAGTAAAGTAATGGTTGAAATTAGTTGTGGCCTTAATCCCTAAATATCAAGCACATGAGGCCCAAATTCTCCAAATTTTGCATGATTTAAAGCTATCTAAAGTGAAGGATGCCACATGTAAATATATTTTTAGGATCAAGTTTGATAAACTCATTCAAGAAGTGGTGGATGACTTCAAGAAGAGTTTGCATGGATTGACACTAGAAGAGATAGGGTTGAAGTTGAGTGTGGCTTGAAAGAAAGTCATGGAGGTTGAATTTTTTAATAATAAGTTTTAATTGACCAAGTATGAGCATGTAAATCTCCTTAAATAGGTTAACATGATACATTAACCATCACCACTAAAATTGAATATTATACGACAACATCATGACATGGCACACAAAGTCTATCAATAGAATGAGGTCAAAAAAAGCAAACTTTTGGTGATGCATCGAGATCTACCACTTCTATTGCTACCACCCCAATTACTACACTAACAAAAGTACATCCAATGCTTCACATGATGCAACCTTGATAGGAAAACATTTTATGCATGTAATCTTTTGTAATGACATATGTATTTAGAGTTTCCTTGTAGTTTGAGCTTTTTATTATAAATTTGCCTTTATATTTTTTACACATGCACGCATTGCATGGCTTCAAAGAGGTTAAATTATTTAATTGATAACTATAGGATTTTACTTATATAGTTTTAGACCCCAGTTAGAACTACATATTCTAAATATCATATGTAATAATCTTGAATGAACATGGAGGATGAGGAAACCCCTTCCCCAAGTCTATTTAAATAATTGTAATCCAACTTGGATTTTTATCAAAGAATTTTGAATACAAGATCAACATCAATTTTTTATCATCAATGAAGTGTTTGAGTATTTTCTTTCCAATTTATATGTAATTAGTTGTCACTTTTTGATTATATGTTTCAATAAAGCTTTAGTGTGCAATAGTTGTAAATAGACTCTTGATTATTTTGATGGATGTGTTAATCTATAAATTTGCAATTTTTTTTGAAAGATTTATAAATATATTGATTAAGATAATTAAGTTCAAATTGATTCACAATTCTGAATGTGTACTAATACTTTATTTGATGTAGTTTTATGTGTGTTTGTTATAGTTGACTCAAATACTTCACTATCTTGAGCCATAATCTCCTAACTAAGGGTGTGCAAAAGCTAAACTAAAAGGAGAAACCTTTGTATAAGGTTTGTGAATTTCCTACATCTTTATTTCCTTATACTTCTTAGCTATATCTGATTATGTGTGTGTATAATTATTGTTATCAATAGGAATTGGTTTTAAAAGAACAAGTTTATCTAGAAGCCAATCAGGGAAGTAGTTTTTGAAAACCACAGAGCCTTCTTTTCTACCTTACTCTTCTCTCCTTTCGAGTTTATTTTTAGATATACTCAATTTATATTATTAACCAACCACCCATACAACTCATGTAGAGATTCACTACCCTTTAAGAACCATACCTCCATCCAAAAAACCTTGTCAACAACCTGCATGCCCTACCCCTATTCCATCAATAGGTTGTCAAAGACCACATACCTAAAACTCATGCCTTGGACTAGAGTTTACCTCTATTGAGATACTAAAACATTAGAGGCTAACTCATTACAACTATGGTTTGCATAAAACCCATATCAATGGTAAAAAATTGGCAATTGGCACTAGAAGGAGGGTCACACCCCCAATAATATAGGTTATTCTTTGTGTATAGTTACACTAGAGTCACTTAGATGAGTGATCAAATATAATTCCTAGGATGGTTTATTAGTCTCACCCTTGACAAGTTATAGGAGATCTAGAGTTATGCCAACATCCCCAGTTTAGAACAATTCACCTCCTCTAGTAAGGAACCCCTTACTCATAAGGAATCCTTTAATTATTAATGAAATAATGGTGCAACCTTGGTTAGTTGGATCTATTATTACTATCTCAAGAGATGTGCATGATTTACCTTATAATATTGAAAAGTATCTCCCATCCTTTTCTCCTTCAAAAGCAAGGATAATGGAAGAACATATCAAATCTATTAAATTTACTTTAAGGTTAATGAATGTAGTTGATGAGGATGTTACATGCTGATTATTACCTTTTAATATAATGGATGATGCTTATTATTTGTATTAAAATCTAATAAAAAAATCTATCACTTCTTGGGAGGAGTGCCAAATAGATTTTATTGTGTAGTTTGGATAGGTCACCAATCTAGGTCTACTATACCATCACTTCACCAGTATGGGTGAACCTAATGAGCCCATCTATGCTTTCAATGTATGGTGGAAAAATATGTACAATAGGTTAACCCCAAGATATAAAGTAGAGGCCACATTAGCATTGAAAATGTATAAGAATGCCTTGGAACCTATCACAGTCATGTTCTTGAGAAGAATAGTTACAACAAATACTTTGGTGTTAGCATTAGAAGAGGCTAAAAACATAGATAACTCAATCCTCAGATGTTGGGAATGCCTAGTTTCAACAATGGTTTTCTAACACAATCAAATACCACACATGAAGAAAAATGTTCTTGCATACAGTCAAAATTAATTATATACATTGCCTCTACTATCATAGATAACATAATCAAGTTTTGGCTACTTGAACAATCATGTGACAAGTCATAGTTATCAATAGAACCACTAAGAAGCTACACTTCTCACTACTATTTTACAAGTTATGGATTCTACAAAAGCTAAATTGGATTTAATTCAAAAGATGGTTCAAAAGTTGAGAAATAACTTCCTAAATATGAAAAGAAAGATGGGCAATGTAAATTCCCCAAATGGAAATTAGAACAATGGATTCTAGAGATTGAACAAACCATTCAATAAGCTTTATCAGCCTAATAAACTTCCAAAAATCAACATAGTTGAAATGGTTCCTAATTAGTGTAAAATACACAATACCTCCCAACATGGTGAGCTTGATTGTGTTAATTTATGTGTAACATACAAGATCTTTCAAAGAGAATTAGTTTGATAAGATCAGATGAATAATCCACCAAAATCACTCTAAGAACCTATCTCTTCAAGCACAACTATTTTCTTTGAGACTCATGAGTTTCCCTTCCCAGGCAAAGATGACAATAAACCAAAAGATAATATGGATAAATTTTATGCTTTTCATCAATTCTAGAGAGGTGTGTATAATTTGAGTAATATGAATCCACTTACAACATTAAATCCTCCAAATACCATAGTGATTCCTCATAATCCCAAAGTAGACAACAATCCACCCCCTCCATAGGGGAATGATTAGCTACAAAGTAAGGAATAACCAAGCAAATGGGGATATAATATTATGGAAGATATGATGGAGATCAATGAAAATATAAACCTTTATTATTTATTATAGATTATTGAATATAAGGATTTGTTATGGAAGTCCATTACAAGAAATTACCCTATGGAGAAAGCTATAATAACCATAGACAAAGTAAAAGTTACTGGCGCTAATGTCATCTATAAGAACAAGCTAGAAGTTTCACCATTTCTTCTAACTATCAGGGCATTTGGTAAGAACATTCATAATTTTTTTGGTTGATTCTAGTGCATCTATAACTATCATGTCTAATTCCATATGTGATAATCTTGGTATCACTCTAAGCCCCTCAAAAATAATAGTATCTCAACTAGATAAAATAGTAGTACCATTAGTTAGGGAATTGACCAATGTGTGCATTCAAGTAGCATCTGAAATGAGACTCTAGATGACCATCAATATTTAAGTGGTAGACATACTATAAGGCTACAAACTATTTCTAAGTAGAGATTCATCTAAAAATCTTAATGGTTATATTTCTGTAGACTTATCTCATATCTAGATGCCATGGAGAGGAATTGTAAATCAAATTAGAATTGATAGAGACCCAATAATGAAGTATCCCATTACAAAATATAATGATAAAAATGAAGAGGTAAATTAAATCTCCCAGCCTTGGTATTTGTAATATTACCATTCAGAATCAAGTGCAAAACCCAAAACCTAGAGGTTTGATTCAGTTGTGGACTATCCACTTTGATGGTGCTAGATCTAATCAAGTATTAGGCATAGTGATCAAGCTAAGTTATCCACAAGGTAAAAGGTTCTTAGAAGCTTATACATTGAAATTTCCATGTACTAATAATAGAGATGAGTATGAGGCCTTAATTCTAGAATTATAATTTTTGCTCAAAAATAATGTGAGACAAATAAAAGTATTTGGTGACTCAAAGATAGTAGTTAACTAAGTCAGAAACAAATACCAATGTAAGTTGTCTTATTCGAGAAGATATAAGCACAAATCATGGACCTTAATTAAAATCTTTGAAGTGTTCAACATAGTATCATTTTCTAAAGAGAAAAATCAAGAAATTGATTCACTAGCTATAGTTTATACTAATCTATAGCCAATATAATAATCTAGGGTAAAAAGGTTCTCTATTGAATTGGTACCTTGTCCCTCTGTTCTAGATAACGTAGAAATTTTTTAGGTATTTGATGATGACCATAAAATTATATAGTTTTTAACTAATTTAAGGAAATTCAAATCCCAAATCATTGATGAAAAGGACATTAATCACATTTTTCAAGAAGAATCAGACAAGGAAGTCATTCTCCATCTCAAATAAAATTGATTTATAGCTGGGTTGGTCTCCTTGGAAAGGACATTCAACATAGACCTTCAGACATAGAAACTTAGACAACCCAAGGCCAATGAATTATAACTCAAAATAGAAAATCTTGAAGATGAACATAGCCCATGCTATGTGAATATTGGTCTCAACTACACCATAGAGGAAAGACAATGAGTCATTAATTTAATCACTCAATATATGGATGTCATTTTATGGAAATATGAGGACATGAAGGTGTATGACCTATAAATCATAACTCACACAATTACTTTCAAGCTAGATCATAAACCATTTAGATAGAGGAAAAGGCTAGTCAATCCTATTTTGGATCCTCTCAATCAAAGAGAAGCAGAGAAGCTATTAAACACAAAAATTGTCTTCCCAATATAACATTCTACATGGGTATCTAATTTAGTCCTAGTAAGGAATAATAATGGTGATATTATATTATGTGTGCACTTTAAGAACCTAAATAAGGATTCTAAGAAGGCCAATTATAATCTTCTTTCTTTTGATGAGGTGATACAAATAGTAAGTGGTTCTAAAATAATTTCCTTATTGGATGGATTTTTAGGATATAATCAAGTACTAGTGCAATCTAAGGATAGAATGAAGATGAAATTTACCATGAAATGGGGAACTTATGCATATAATAGGATGTCATTTTGCCTAATAAACATAGGATCTACCTTTCAATGTGCCATAAATCATGCCTTCAAAAGACTAACAAGAAAATGCATAATCATTTACATGGATGATCTTATGGTATTTTTAAATATTTGGAAAGACCATATAAGTCACTTACAATCCATATTATAGAGATGTATAAGGTTTGGTGCTTCACTAAACTCGAAGAAAAGTATATTTGGAATGACTGAAGGTAAGCCTCTGGGGCACATCATCACCAAAGATGGGATCACCATTGATCCAGATAGAATCCAAGAAATTTCAAGGATTACACCACCAAACAACAAGAATGAGATCAAATAATTATTTTGAAATATTAACTTCATAAGGAATTTTGTCTCAATATTTGTAGAGATTGGTAAGCCTCTGAATGACATGTTGAAATAAGATGCCAAAATAGAATGGATGTTGAAGCCAAAAAGTCTTTCAAAGACATTAAAGATGTAATATTTCACACTCTAATGTTGATTAGTCCAAATTTTAATAAATATTTCTACTTATATTCATTCACTTTAGATCATATGATTGTTATTATCATCATGCAAAAGAAGGATGAGATTGAGCATCCAATTTTGTCCATGAGAAAAAATCTAAAGGATGCAGAAATAAAATACTCTATGATTGACAAATAGATTTTTGCCCTTATCAAAGCAATTAATAATTTTTGGCATTATATCTTGAGGAATAAAACTATTGTCATTGTACTCGATCCTACTATCAAGCTCACCCTATCATAGAACGAGCTAGGAGAATGGTAAGGCAAATGTAAGGCCAAGATGTAATATTTTGATATAGAGATCAAGCTTGTGAATATTTTTGGAGGTCAAGGCATTGTTTAGATCCTGACTGAGCCAAATTTTTGATTCATAGTTGAAGAGGTATGTGAATCTCAAGTATCTAAAGGATAATGGTATATGAATATAATATAATATTTACTTACATGAACTTGTTCCCTAGAGATCAATAGAGAGAGGAGAAGAGCTTTGAGGCTCAAAAATACTCATTAAAAGACTAAGAATGGAGTCTTATTTAAAATAAATTATGAAGGTATTTATCTCATATGTGTATCTGAATAGGAATCTAAATAAATTCTAGATAACTTGCATCAAAAGATACATAGTGGTCACACATATGAGGATACGACAACCCATAATATCTTAAAAATTGGTTACTATTGGCCAACTATCTTTAAGGATAATCATACTCATGTCATAATATGCCATGAATTTTAAGCTTTAGCCAAGAGAGAATTACATGCAACAATGCGTCTACATCCATTTGTTGAAGGAAGGCCATTTTCCTAGTGGGGTTTTAGACTTCATTGGTGTCATCAACCTAAATTCCTCAATAGGCCATAAGTTGATTCTTATTACCATGGAATATTGCTCCATATGTACCAAATCCTTAGCCACATTGAATATTAGAGCATAAAATGTGATTCACTTTTTGGAGGAATACATAACAACCAGATTTAGCACTCCCATTTATTTGGTTTGTGAAAATATACATGATTTCATATTAGTAGAATTTACTGAGTGGGCACATGACATTAAAATCATTATCAAATCAGATTCTAACTATTACCCTTGGGTAAATGGGCTAGTATAATCAACAAATAATACTCTATAAGATGTAATAAATAAATCTATAGGAGACAAGCCTAGGGACTGGTAATACGATTTATTAAAGTATGTTCTTTGGGTAAACCAAAATAGATACAAGAAAGCCCTTAAAGCTTCACCCTACCTACTCCTACCTATTGATGTATAGATGTAGACCAGTATTCCCTATCATGTTGATCCTACCCACTTATCAGTTTATGCATGACTACATAGAATTGAGTGATAAATCAGAATCAAGACTATTAGATATAATATAAATGAAATATTCAAGGAATAAATCATTATAGACATTCAAAAAACACCAAAATGTACTCAAAATGTGGTTTGATAAGAGAGAAAAAATTAAAGCATTTAGGATTTTGGATCTAGTGCTACTTTGGAATAAATATCATGAGAAGAAAGGATAACATGACAATTTTTCCACATTATGGATTGGACTGTATTAGATTTTAGAGATCATGAGAAATAATGAATTTTATCTAAAGGACCTCTAAGGCAATGAGCTTACATATCTAGTCAATGGATAGTTCTTGAATAACTACTTCATGGTTATACCATTTGAAGGAAACCCAGACTGATGAAGTAGATGAATGTAGTTATAATATTAAATTAGATTAGATTTCCTATTTTCTTAGATTAATCTTTCACACTTTTAGTATTTTGATTTCTTAGATTAGTTTCCTACTTTCTAGATTAGTTGTTTATTTATTTCTATGACAACCAAAATTGTGTTTTCTCTGACTATAACCAAGCTAAATATCCAAACCAACTGAGTTTATAACTTGTAGAAAAAAAGAGAATTAAAATCTTGACACTTTGGGACTAGTTTACAGATTAGGTGTTTTTTTTTTTTGAACTTTTAGGATGAAGGTAGGTAATCATGGATTATTCTATATGGTGTCATAATTGAATACTTTTACTAGGCATGTTAAAGTCGCTCTTAGAGTAGTTCATACAAATTTATAATTTTTTCTTAATTTATTGGATCAAATGCACTTATTATATTAAATATCTATTGGAAATGACAATTATGGGTATAGACATGGTTGGCGGGGATGTTCTAGTATTGATTTGTTTTATAATTATACCATCTCACTAGGGTTCCATCTCTTCTCTTTTCCATTCAAAATAAAATAAAAAACAAAAAAAGGAAAGAAGTAATGAGTTCAAAAGATCAAAATAAAATTTAAGTAAAACCAAAAGTCTCATATGATGAAATAAGATCAATGTACCACACATCATGAACAAAGAGAAAATAATAGATGGGGAAGAGAAGGATCCCAAGGTATCTATGTTAGGGCTATGGATGCCTAGATGGTATCAAAGTAATACCTAAGCTTCCCCTAATTTAATGAGCTTTAATAGATACTAGAATCAAACCTACAACCTTATCAAAACTTTTGAAAAACTCATAATAGCAAGGGTTAAATAAACTACGTATTTAACACACATAGATCCAAGAAAATGGAAGGAAAGTATGTCATGTGAGCTAAATTAGGAGTCTTTTTAATGTTTCTAATTTAAGTATTATTTTGTGGCATCCATCATGATCAATTTAAAGATTGCTAACTGTGTTTCTAGGTTATTGAATACTCAGTAGTATTCCCCTTGTAAGTCACTATTTATTGTACCTAGCATCCCCCTATTCTCATAAGAAAATGGGGAACCACTTTTTTAAGATTATGGTCTTAACCTTTGAGCCCCTCTTTTATGTGTTTATGTTAATTCTAGGAACAAACTGATTTAGAATTTTATACTTGGCAAGATGGAATTGGTATTGGGTTTCCATATACTAACTCTTTTGTTCTATTAGGATTATTCCAATGGACTTATCTTTTTCAGGGCTTATGCAATTTATGATTTTGGACTTATGTTTGTGGTAATTATCTTTGCAGACTTATCTTTGTCATGAAAAATTATTGTGAAAATTTTATCCAAAATAATTCCCCTAATGGAATTGGGTCTATATTAATTTTATTCAAAACAAATCCCTAATAGATTCCTTTTGCCCTTCAAACTTACCCTTTGAAACTTTTGTCCCACACCTTTTTCCCTTTAGAACCTACCCTTCAGGGCCTTTGTCTCAGGCCTTTACCATATGAAGTAGACTTTTATGGCATTTTTTTCTATGAAGTAGACCCTTTAGACCTCTATACCTACCCTTTAGGACTTTTGTCATGGGCACTTTGCCCTACAAAGTAGATCTTTCATATGTTTTCTTGATAAAATGACCCTTTGACCTTTTTGAAAGTGCCCTTCAAGACTTTTGTCTTGGGCCCTTTTCCTAATGAAAGTGACCCTTTGGAATTTTTGTTGTCAAACATTTTGTTAGACGTAAAAATTTAAAAATAATTTTACCAAAATAATGACCCCATGGGCACATACCATTCGGGCTTTGTGTGACCTACCCTTCTAGATTTTTGTCCTGTGCATTTGGCCATATAAACTTACTCTTTGGACATTTTTAAAATAACCCTTCAGTGATTTTTTGAAGTGACCACCTACCCTTCATCCCTTTTTAAAATGACCACCTACCCTTTAGGACTTTATCCTAGCCCCTTTTGCCTTATTAGACTTACCCTTAGGAACTCTAGTCATGGCCCCTTTCCCCACCAAAAATTACCCTAAACATTAGACCCTTTAGGCATATTTACCATGAAGTAGACCCTTCATATCTTTTGCACTTACCCCTCAGAGTAATTATCATGGGCACTTTCCACTATAAAATCCCTTCGGCCCTTTTAAATAGCCCTTTGGCCTTTTAAAAATATCCCTTCAAATTTTTGAAGTGAATTTTTGGTAAAATTATTGTGGACATTTTTCTAAAATAATTCCCTTGATGTAATTAGTCTTTTGACAATTTGTCAAAACATTTTCCCTAATGATATACCCTATTACGTGATTTTGTTATGGGTTTTTTGTAAAAGACTAGTCCCTAACATAAACCCAAATTCCTTATTACTAAGAACAATAATATCCCTCATCATACTTAGCCAAAAAAAAAATTGAAAATACTTCCCATTAATCTACTAAATACCCCTACCAACTTGAGCTTAAAAAGTTTAAATTATACATGAAATATAAATGAAGTGAATGTTCAACATTTATGTTGCATGAACTACTATTCAATGCAAAATATTATAAATGGGATATGCATCCATCAAAGCCTAAATTTATTTCTAACATAATTACATTCAATGTTTCCTATTATCGTATGCATCGAAGAGCCTTAACTACTATCTCAAGAGCTTATGAGTAAAATAACAATTAATCTAGAGGTGAATTGATCATGTAGCATATGTAGAACATAGAAGAAGACTATAAGTAGCACAGAGCATATATAACAATGGCATATTCATTAAAATCAATCAGAGGGGAAAATCCACCATCACCATACTTGATCAATGTTTCCATAGAAGTTATAGATAAAGTGTTTGATGCTACCTTATTTGAGAATAGGTATACCAACTATTTAAAGTTATGAGACATATTTGATTATGTGGACGTATTTTTATTAAAGGATGAGATGACATTCATTGATAGGATGTTCATCAATGAACTATTATCTTTCAAATGCCAAAGGTTACATTTTTCCACTACCAAGCTAGAGGTGATTCCATGCATCGACCTCCTATGTGATCTATTTTCTTAGGAAAGATATCATAGGATGCTTTCCTTGATTAATCTAGCAATAACATAGTCAGAACATGCATATCAAGATCTGACTTCTAAAGGTATTTATCTTTTAGCATACCCAATACCTATTTTGACAAGCACACATTAGTGTAGTTTAGTGTAGAGATCATAACTAAGAAGGCACTATCTTCATGGTTTCTACCAAACTAGACCATCACATCGAAAGAGAAGAATCCAAAGGGAGATATTTCTATCATCAAGTTTAGAATGGTGATATGCATTGGCATGACTCTCCTAAACTGATTGTATGGTATGCCCAATATTCATTTTTTTAATTTAGACTAGGTACCATTGCTTTACATGATGTTCACCCATGATGTTACATATGCCCTAGGAGAGATAATTAGCCTCCATCTGAGAGAGAAAATAATTCATAAAGATAGATCCCCCAAACCTTTAGGTAATTTATATATGATGTCATATTTTTTAGATGTCATTATGGGAAACTATTATAGAGATCTTAGGGAATTGTGGATTCCATCCATAGACTACATGAATAATAAAATTTATGATCATTACTAATTTATGCACATCTATGCCTACACCAAGAACATGGTTAGGATATAGAGGATGTATATCAATATGTTTGGCAAGCCATTCAAGGATCGTGCATGCCCTGAATTGGACCAAATATTGTAAAAAATATGGAAGGTAAAGGGGATTAATTCCTCCATCCAAAATTCATAGTCATTATGATCTAGGGAAATAAGGTTAATCTTTTTTTCTCTAAAAATAAGTCCTAGACAAGTTGGTATAGCAAGAAATTACTTTCCAACTATGATGGAGTGTGGAGGAAGACCTCTCTAGGAAAAAGAAGGATTTATTCCTTGGTCACCACATAAAAATTGGCAGAATGGTCTATACCATGAGGAATCATTTCAAATAAGTGGGTAACAAAAAAAAAGATTTATCCTTTCCCTATGCTCCCACATAGAGATTAGGATCCACATGGGCTGATTCAAAAGCACATATGAAGATTTAGCATCCCTCATTTCCATGTTTCTTATGCTTATGATTTATATGTCTTGATGTTAAGGATGATGCAGATGTTTTGGAGAGATCAAGGATTATTAGACTGAAGGAGGATGACTTGAGAATGATCCAAGATGACCCCTTAGTTACTGAGCGAGAATTGAATGGCAAGAATGCTATTTACAAAAGATGGGAGCATTTTAACTTTTGGAAAGGATAGTCTAAGGAGCAATCCAAAGTCTAGGTGGGTTCATCATCTTAAGGACTCCCTCTAAAATTAAATCTAAATTCTATGAAGAAATATCTTGGGGTTTTTGAACCCATAACAAGTAGGGGAACACAAACACAAGACCCTATTAGTCTAGACTCTAATAAGGAGAAAACACAAGAACAATTAGTTGCCAACACCATTCAAATGAATATATTTATGCCCTAGGTTTGAATTGTTATAGCTATTGGGATAAAAACACAAGAATTAGCTACCTCCACTCAATAAGGCTCACCCACATAGCTGAAGACCCCTCTGGTTTATACAAGGTATCTTAGGACTCCAATAGGTAGTATCACAATGGAATCATCACAAGTCTTACCTACTACACCTCAACATTTAGAACCATTATAGGGAGAGGTTATGATAATTAATGATATTGATGATGAATCCAATGAGGAAGCTTAATTGGAAATAGTTAAAGCCATGATCCTTCAAGTATTTCCTATAATAGAACCTAGTTCCCCATGTACTCAACCTTTTATGAATTTTCTTTTGTCCTCTATTCTAATAGTTGGACATGTTTATCTCTCTTCCATGTTGAGATCACCCCATGTGGTAGTGCCTACTTTTATATCCATCACCACCACCATTGACTCATTATCTACTTCCATGCCACTCACCATATCAACCTCCTTTGTCTTTTTTGGCACTTATAGTATCAAAGCTTTAAATACGAAGAAGGTGATTAGAAAGGTACATACTACATTGGCCACTCCATGTCCATTCCACTAAGATCACCCTTATAATGCCATTCATAACCTCCATAAATGAAACCATTTTGAAAATTTATGGTAGGGGAAGGAAGGCCAAGCCCTAATTGATCACAGTCTATCCACTTCCTCAATTTGGATCAGTGGATTGGTCCAAAATTTTATGGTCTTCCCTACCCAATGTCCTTATCAAGGCTCAAAATAAATAATAGGTTTAGGAGGAGGCTGAGGAATAGGTTGTAACTACAACCTCATATGCATCTCAATTAGATATTCCTCTATGGCTTGTAGACTTAAGAAGTAAGGCTTCCCAAATTCCTAGCTTCAAGATCACTTAGCTTCCATATTTCTCCACTCTATTTAACCCCCCATTTGGTAGCATACAAAGGGTGAAAAAGAGGAAGCTATAATATGACAAGGGCATAAATATCATTATTGAGGAAAGACATGAAGTATTTTATGTCATTAAGATGTAGAATAGATAGTCAAGATAGTCTCATTACTTTGAAAATCTTGCAAACCTAGCCCGATCCCATAAGGATGATATAGTAGCCATCAATGAGGGAACATAAATGGATTGACAAGAGCTTGAAGCTAAAGTTTAGGAACTTGAGGCTGAGCTACATTAATTAAAGGAGTAGGCAAATATTGTGATATCCCTATAGAAATAGAAGCTAAGGTGCAAGAATTAGCTTCTAGGTGTTACAATTCTTTGGAGGTAAATAATTTTATGAATCCCAAAATGGTCAATCATGTAAATAATGCTAACTAGTTATATAACTTGTTGAGAGATGATAGCGATAAGTCAAGATGTTAGTTGTATACATAGGAAACTCATTATATAGTTATCTAAACTTGATGACAACACTAGACACATCCAATGCCTTAAACTTGGTTGTCATAAGGTAGGAAGAATCAAAGGAATGGTTTAAATTAGTTAGGGCCTTAATCCCTAAATATCAGGCACATGAGGTCCAAATCCTCTAAATTTTACATAATTTGAATCTATCTAAAGTAAAGGATGCCATAGGAAAATTGATTAGTAGGATCAATTTTGATAAACTCATTCAAGAAGTGGTGGATGACTTCAAGCAGAGTTTGTAGGGCTTGACACTAAAAGAGATAGATTCAGAGTTGAGTGAAGGTTGGAATAAAGTCACAGAGGTCTAAATTTTTAATAATAAGTTCCATTTAATGAAGGATGAACATGAAAATCTCCTTAGATAAGTTAATAAGATACTTTGGCCACCACTATTGAACATGAATATTAAATGACAATAGCATAACACAACACACAAAGTCCATCAAGAGAATGAGGCTAAGAAAAAACAAACTTCTAGTGATGTGTAGACATCATCCACTTCTACCATTTCCACCTCAACTACTATACTGATGAAATTACATGTAGTGCTTCACATGATGCAACCTTGATAGGCTAAAATTTTATGCATGTGTACTTTTATAATGGTTCATGTATTTAGAGTTTCCTTATAGTTTGAGATTTTTATTGTAAATTTGCCTCTATATTTTTTACACATGCACATGTTTCATGGCTTCAAAGAGGTCAACTTATTTAATTAATAACTATATGATTTTTCTTATAGAGTTTTAGACCCAATTATAAATACATGTTCTAACTATCACACGTAATAACCTTGCATGAACTTTGAGGATGAGGCAACCCCTTCCCAAAGTCTATTTAAATAATTATAATCCACCTTGGATTTTTGTCAAATAATTTTTAATACAAGAGAAACATCAATTTTTTATCATTTTACAAAGTTTTTGAGTATTTTCTTTCCAATTTCTATGCAATTAGTTATTACTTTGTGGTTTTATGTTTCAATAAATCTTTTATGTAAATAGCTATAAATAGATTATTGATTATTTTAATTGATGTGCTAATCTATATATTTTCAAAAACTATTGAAGGATTGGTAAATATATTGATTGGGATAATTAAGTTCAAATTGATTCATAATTCTAAATGTGTACTAGTGCTTTCTTTGATTTAGTTTTTTTTGTGTGTGTTATAGCTGCCTCAGATACTTCAGTAGCCCAAGCCATAATCTTTTAGCTAAGGGTGTGAAACAATTACCATAAAAAGATAAACCTTTATTTGAGGCTTGTGAATTTACTACATCTTTATTTCCTTAGACTTATTAGCCATGTCTAATTGTGTGTGTGCAATTACTACTAGCAACATGCATTGGTTTTGAAAGCACAAATCTATCTAGAAGCCAACCCAAGAAGTAGTTCTTGAAAACCATGGAGCCTTATTTTCTACCTTACCCTTTTCTCCTTTTTTATTTTATTTTTATATCTACTCACTTTAGATTAGAAACTAGCCACCCATTCAAATCACATATAGATTCACTACCCTTTAGGAACCACACCTCCATCTAAAAAACCTTGTCAACAACCTACAAACCCTGCCCCTATTCTATTAATAGGTTGTCGAAGACCACATACATATAAGTCATGCCCTAGAGTGTATTTTACCTCCATTAAGATCTTAAAATATTAGAGGTTACCTCATTAAAAATGTGGTGTGCATAAAACATCCATCAACATATATGTATATGTGTATAAAAATTAAATGCTTATTATAAGTGTATGAGTGATGGATATCTACTATTCCCATTGCTATATAATATATGTCCATTTCCAAAACATCTGTCTTGTGAATAAAAGGTGAAAATTTTGGGATCAGGTTTGATGTGGATCCATCACATTCTAGGTCAAAGTTCAAGAGTTATGGTATTTTCTTACTACATTTTCACTTATTTATGTAATAGTTTTTTAACTTAACATTTGGTTTCATCAAATTTTGAAATTTCTTCATGATCTTGTTTTCCCTCTTTCCAAATATAGGTCATTTTCCCCCCTTTCTTCTTTTAAAATTTCCTCTAATTTTTTTGAATATGATCAAATTTAAATGATTTTTTTTTATCTAATTTAGCTTTATATCTAGCTTTGATTAACTTGAATAGATAAAAATTTGAAAATGCTATCAAACTTGTAAGCTTATGGATTTTATTTTTTTACAAATATTTAGTCTTTATTTCTCTCAACTATAAATTTCCAAGCATAAACTCCTAATTAATGTTTTGTTTTAATGTATTTTTCTACTTCTATGCATGGTGTCCTTGGTTTTTCACCAAGATTAACCTTCCTTTGACATAACTTAAAGTTTTTTTCCCTAAATCATATTATTTAGGGAAAATATTGATACTTATTATAATTTTACACTTATCGTATAAAATCCATGGTCACATATTGGTTTATTTTAAAAATAGTGATATTCAATTTAATTATATCCCTCTAACATCATTGTTAAAGTGAGGCAAGTTAATCATGGAAGTCTATGATTTAGTCACAAAGAGAACACCTTGTTTGGTAACATGCAACATTGCTCAAATACTTTGAAATATTGGCAAAGATAAAGCTCTGGGCTTAATGGGTTGTAGGATTAAATGTGACATAACAAAAAAAATGATGAGAATAATTATTTCCATGGATGGGCGCCTTTATTATCATTATACATAATTTAGGCAACATTTATATATAGTTGTTTCCAAGCTCCTTGGAAAAAAGATAACTCAATATGTGGTTATAAAATTGTTGAAGGATAGATCAGAACTTTGATATGATCTTCTTAATACTTCTTTTTTTATTTACTTAGATAATTAATAGATGCTTAATCGAGAAAACATTATTTTGCTTTGTTAAATCATTTCAGAATTACAAATATTAGAAGTGATTCTAGTCCATAAATAAAACCTTCTTCAATATAACACAACTATATTATAATTTTCTAACACATTGTGTAGGATTTTATCATTATTAAGTTGTATTTATTTAGCTTTTTTCCTAAGCATTTTATCATCTTTGCCTATATCAATATCTTGTATATTTAATCTATATGCAACTATCATCCATTATTTGAAAAAAAATACCTTTTTGATAAAAAGGATTTGTTTATGTATTTATTTTCCCTAACTTGGATAACATCATATTTGGTTATGTTATCACAAAAGTGTTTTGAAATACCATATTCCAATCTACTAGATTATTTATGTGCCTTATAAAATTAGTCAGTGACAGAGGAACACACTTTCTAAATAATACTATCAAGGCTCTAACTGAATAATTTATGATCTCTCATCAAAAATCATTACATATCATCTGTAGGCCAAAAGCCAAGCTGAAGCATCCAATAAAGTACTAGGTAAAATGCTGACCAAAATCTAAGATGTTAATTGGGATGACTGAGAATATCACATTCCTAAAATATTGTGGGAATATCACACACATTACAAAAGGGCTATAGGATTTACACCATTCTAATTGGTGTATAGACTAGAAGCAGTCATGCTGATGGAAAATATAGTACCCAACTTATGCATTACCATGGTCATTCATATCGAAGATCATCAGTCTCTTACTAACAGACTCCTAGAACTAAATTGTATGGATGAGTTCCAATATATATCAACATGGATACAAGAAGTGCAGAAGTAAAGCTAAAAAGCATGACATAATAGGAATTTGCACCAAAAATAATTTCACAAAGGTAGCTAGTTTTATTATATGACAGTCATTTTAGGGAATTCCTAGACAAGATATAGATATGATGGAAAGGGACATTTGTTTTATTATATATTTAGGGAATCATGACACTAGGGTGGGTAAATGGTTGTAGGCTTAAGCCCTACTACCATTAGTCTATTAATCTCATTCTTCAAGTTGAGTGGGTGTTGAGTAGCACCATGTAGATTAGGATTTCCTTATTTTACATGTTTTATGTGTGTGTTTCTTTTCTATTTTATTTGTTTATTGATGATCTCAACAAAATTTTAAAATTATAAATATCAAGCATCATGTGTGATAGACGTGTGTAGGAGGATCCCTATGTACCACCAGAAAATTCAAAGAGGAGGACTAAAAATAATAAGTCTAGTAAGGACATAGAAATGTCCCATCAACAAGATATCCTTTGAATAATGGTCATAAACAAAAATTAAATGCATGATCCAAGGGTAAATTGATGCAATATTATATAAATTAGTATTTCATCAACATTAGTTGCTTGTACCCCTCGTACAAACATCAAAGAGCATAAAGATGTAACTCCACACATGTGCTAACAATTGACTACTTTAATGTCCATATCAGATACAAATTTTCCACATCTACCAGTGCATTAAAAATGAGTAGAAATCTAAGAATATCTTAGATGTGGAAGCTAAGAGGCACAAAATCTATAAAATCCAAGTTTGAATGGCAAAACAATATTTCATCTTTGAGCATATTTTTCATGAGTTGTAACTATCAAGAACTGAGGCATTTTATTTACATAGAGCATATAGATAATTCCAATTTCATCATCTCACATAGCTATGGATACTTCACATCTAATTAGGGCTCTTATGAATGCATAAAAAGCATCCATGGGTGTCAACACAGTGCTTTATAAAAATAAGTATAGTGATCAGGAGTCATTTTAGTATTTCTACAAAGTAGAATATAAGCTCTTTCACCTTGATTGTGTTTATGTTGCATAACCACTCACCCTCATATCTCCCCACTGATTCCAAAACATAGACATTGAGCCCCTACTATGTATGCTGATATTTAGAGACCTAGGAAAAATTGTTCAATTATTGATTGGGAAATATAATTAGGGCATAATTTATTTGTGCCTAGTTGAAATTATGGTAATAAACACATAAGCCATGGCCCAATATTCGGGCATGCTTACACATGGAGATTCCTTGTTTCCCTACAAGACCAAAAATGCCTCCCATATTGAAATAAGTTAAGGGCTTGTATGTGTGAGGTGTATACACATAATATTTTTAACTTTTATCAAATACTAAGCCTTTAAATATTGTAAGAACCTATCAAAACACAATCTCTCTAAGTGCATGCCTTAAGGGGTGCATTGAGAAAGGGGTGGGTACACCTTTGGTGCTTCCTAGGATTATTGTCCCTTATTTCCACATTATTTACAATCCAACTAGATCCTAAAACCTTTCCCTAAGCTATTTTTCATCCCTTGCACAATATTCTTATCTTTTTCCTCTTTTTATCCCTATTTCCCTTGCTTTATGTCTTTTTGTTTTGTCAATTATACTAGGTTGACCTGGTCAACCTAGTATAATTTAGGGACTTTTCCACTCTTTGGGTTTGTTGGCCTCTTGGCTGACCTAGCACAAACCTAGTGAGTTAGCCCCAAAAACATGCTAGGTTGACTAAGTCAACCCTATATAGCCAAAATATTTTTAGGATTTATGGTAAGATACCCCTATATATACAAGATCATTTTGATCATTATTAAGATATGGAATCAAGAGTTATTATTTTCTCATGCTTCTTCACAATCTACTCTTCTACCATTCTACTTGATGAGACTTAGCTTTGGTCAACCTAGTATAATTTAGGGACTTTTCCACTCTTTGGGTTTGTTGGCCTCTTGGCTAACCTAGCACAAACCTAGTGAGTTAGCCCCAAAAACATGCTAGGTTGACTAGGTCAACCCTATATAGCCAAAATATTTTTAGTATTTATGGTAAGATACCCCTATATATACAAGATAATTTTGATCATTATTAAGATATGGAATCAAGAGTTATTATTTTCTCATGCTTCTTCACAGTCTACTCTTCTACCATTCTACTTGATGAGACTTAGCTTAGGTTTCTTATTTGAAGAATCTTGTCTTGTGGATAGGTGTTGGATGATTTGGCCTTAAATAGTTATCCTTATCAACCATAACAACCTCTTGTAAAGCCCCATTGGCTAAGTGAGAGATTGAGTCTTGATAGGTTCACATTCATGTAAGTATATTCTAACTTTTTTATCATCTATTTTAGTAGATAGAAGTAGCATAAGTGTTGGATCGAATAATATTACTCTTCATATTCCATGTATTAGGGTGTTACTCATACTTACTTTATGTGGCATTCCCTATACATGTTTTGATTGCTTTTATAACCCCCCATTTTGTGTCACAAGCTTTGGTGAGCACTATATTAGTTTTTACTTTTCTTTTTTATTAAACTTAGGTGAAATATTAAATCATAAGACTCTTTTAAGGTTGTTGTGTAATTGTGTTAGATTGTAGGCTTTAGAACCCTTCCTAACATGGTGTGTTATGACAAGTGATCCCCTAATTGGGTCTAGAAGATTCCCATAATGGTCATGATCTCATTTAACATTTGTATCCCCCAATTAGAAGTCTAGGTGTGATCTATCTCATCCAATCCAACATTTATTTATGGATGTGATGCATTTTTTATTCCATACATTCTGGTGAACTTGATGTGAAACTAACCCTTACAAGATTTTTTTCACTTATTTCATTATTTTTATTGTCATTTTTATCACTTATTTATTCCCTATTCCCATTCTCTACATCATCATTAATCCAATTCATTTTAATTTTTGAAAAATGGATGAGTAGAACCAAATATATAGGCAAAATAAGGAACCTACCTATTTTTAACCTATGTTCACTGTACTAGGTCGACCTAGTTGACCCTATACTATTTGTAAACCTTTTTAGCATCTATCCATTGTACATGATCCACCTAATTGACCCTATACTATTTACATATCTTTTCCAACATCTATGCACTATAATGGATTAACCTTGTCAACCTTGTACTATCTACAAACCCTTTTGCCTCTTTTCCAACCTCTATGCACTGTACTAGATCGACTTGGTCAACCTTGTATAGTTTTATAGGCCCTATCTTCTATGCTAGGTTGACTAGGTCAACCTTATACTATTTTTTGCCTTCTTTGCTTTCCAATTTAGCTTTTTGACTTTCATGTATATCTGACTTAGTTATCTATCTACTTGACTTATTTCTTTGTCTCTGTCTATTATTCTTCTTGCTTAGCAGTTTTTTCTTTCATCAAGTATCATATCCCTTATTAGAATCTTCTTGGACAACCTAAATCTATTTAGACATTATATGAGGTTCTCTTTGCTTCCTATCTTTTCCTATCTTTTCTTCCTCTTTTCATCTATTGGGGCATCTTACAATGCCCATCCACACATTACTCTAGCCTTTGGGGCATCTTGTGATGCCCACCTACATGTCATTTTAGAATTGAGGCATCTTGTGATGCCCATCCTTACATCCACATACCATTTGAGGCATATTTTGATGCCCACTCTTATTATCCATTACATGCTACCAATGTAATTCAACTCCAAGAAACATTCTAAGACACCTAATCTTGTCTCCCATATGCCCATCCTTGATATTGTCATTAATATAGGATCATTTCCTTGTTTTCATGTTATCATACTATATATATCTAACATATTTTATAGGTTACTTTAGCATGGATCTCTCCATCTACAACAAGTTTCCTCTTTTTCACAAACCTTTAGTCCTCACTTTTAGTCTTTTGGTTTCTTGATGTACCATAGTCTTCTTATACGAATGGTTTTTGTCAATTTTGTTTTGATGCCCCTTGAGTTTTGGTTTTATGAATTGCTTTATAAGACTATGGATAGGACCTGACATCCCTCAAAAAATCACTATTTATCTTTTATCTTTTTCCTTATTCTTCTTCTGCTTACCAATGTTATTTTAGAATCTTCTTAGGATTTTCTTTTATGAGTTGTTTTGTATGATAGCAGATAAGACCCGATAATCCTCACAAAACCACCATATTTTTGCTTATATCACTTTATTATTTCACATGTTTCTTTTTATCACCCTCCATGGGTTTCTCTTTTATGATTTGCTTTGTAAAATAATGGATAGAACCTGACCATCCTCATAAAATTACCATCTTGTCCTTTCTTGTCTAGAATGTGTTTGTAATGGTTACATACTTTTGATACTTTCTCTCAACTTAAGTTTTTGATTCTGTTGCTAGATAAAATTTGCACAATAATAAATATTAGCATGTTTTCCTCCATTTCCCTCATTCTTATGATATGGAATCACATCTTTTATTGTCATTATATCATTTTTTATCCCTTTGCCACAATTTTTTTTATTATTTAAAGAAATTAAAATTATTCCATGTGTCATTCCTCTTGATTTCCCATTCCTTTCATCTCCACATTAGATAAAACAAGGATAAAGTCAAGATAGCTCTTTCATTTCATCTAGATTTACAATACTCTTAGACCCCATGATCTTTGAAGTTCTCTCTTAGCAACCTAGTCCCAAGTTTTCAAATGAAATTCGTCTTTAGCACCCATGTTTTGTATTCCAAATCCATATGGAGGAG
The DNA here is from genome assembly GCA_037957365.1 of Torreya grandis. NCBI lineage: Eukaryota > Viridiplantae > Streptophyta > Pinopsida > Cupressales > Taxaceae > Torreya > Torreya grandis. The sequence goes on along the minus strand of JARHVA010001038.1, from coordinate 3,866,026 downwards.
GAATAAAAAAATCCATCAAAAAATTTATAATCCAAATCATTTAAAACAAAAGGCAATGATATTGAAAAGTCAACATACAAATCTTAAAAAGTCAAATCACATAAAAAGACATGATTACAAGCACACATCATATCTCTAATAAAAGATCAAACACCACAATTGGCCTCACATAGAGATGAGGTCCTTTAGACTGTGGTAGGCTAGTAGATTGGAATAGGGGATTTTAAAAAAATCTATAGTGGTGCCTACTTTCTCATGCAAGTACCCAATCTTCACAGTAGATTGATGGCTTTGTAAGGGGTCTTGGAGAAGGGGCAACACATTGTGAGGAGTTAGGTCCATTTTAATTTTCATGAATATACCCTTCATGGGATGATCTATATACACCATTTATTGATCTAAGACTTGTTTAGCTAAGAAAAGTTTTTCAGAGTCCTAAAGGTTGATAGTCCTCTTATTTTGACAAACCTAATTTGAGTGTCTTGAGTTTGATAAAGAGTTTCTCTACCTTGGTTTTTAATTCATTATCCCTTCTACAAATTTTATTTTCTCCCTTTGATAAGCAAATTATGATTCCAAATTTTTTTTCCATCTTCTTTAATTCCTCCTTCTTCATCTCTTAAAAACATGCTAGCATTACTTTGTTTCAATTTTATCTATCTTTAGAAGTAAAACAACATGTTTTGAGAAATTATGGATTACGTTCTTTATACCATATATTTACACTTCTAGACTTGCTTTCTTTTCCTTTTATCATTTATCATTCTTTTTTTATCCTTTTGTTATAGACACCTAAGTGTGTACCCTTTTTCTATTATTGAGTAAGATGTGGGTTGTTATTTCTTATTCATCAATGTTGTTTTCCCTTTTTTGCATGTTTGTACCATCTATTTTATTTATTGAGTAAGATGTGGATTGTTACTACTTATTAATTAATGTTGTTTTACTTTTTTTCATTTTTCTTCCTTTTTCCATTATTGAGTGAGATGTGTATTATTACTACTCACTCATCTATGTTATTTTTCCATTTTTATTTTTCCTTTTATCATTAATTTGTTTTGATTATCATTCCTTTGTGACATGTATCCTTAGTTTGATTTGGTGAGTTTGCCTTTCTTACATAAGGTTTAATTTTTTGAGTTTTTTTGTATTTAGTAGCCTTGGACTTTTAATCACCTAATTTACTCTTGTTTGTTTTTGAATTTTGGTCTAACATTGTACTTGTCACCCCAACTTGCCAAATTTCCTAAGTATGTACCATCTTCATATTACCAGTTATCTTGGTTTTTCTTAAATTTGTTTTTTTTGGCTCCTTAGTTTTGTATTATTGGGTTTGTCAAAATTAGTCTTTATGACCTCCACAATCAAAACTAAAAACATAATAAACAACTAACTTGTAATAAAGGTAAGTCAAGGTACACACCATTTTACTTTCTATTTATTTGCCTTTTTAGTTTTCTTACTTTTCTATCATTTACTTTCAATTATTTTATGCTTTTAAAATACTGTAGTTTGTTTTAGCATCAACATTGTGTGTGTCCTTATGTTATTTTCTTGAAGCACCATCCCTGATTACACCTTAGTGACACATGATGAGCGTCAAGTGGGGCATATGTATACACATAATATTTTCAAATTTTATCAAATATTGATGCTTTATATATTGTAAGAACCTATTGAGACTCAATATCTCGAAGTGCATGCCTTAAGGGGTGCACTAAGAAAAGGGTGGGTAGACTTTTAGTGCTTCATAAGATTGTTTTCCCTTATTACCACATTATTTCCAATCCAACTAGATCCTAAAACCTTTCCCTAAGATATTTATCCTCCCTTGCATATTCTTCTAGTCATTTTCCTCTTTCTATCCCTCTTTCCCTTGCTTTAACTCCTTTTGACTTGTCGATTGTACTAGGTCAACCTAGTCAACCTAGTACAGTTTAGGGACTTTTCCACTCTTTGGATTTGTTGGCTTCCCAGTTGACCCAGCATAGACCTAGTGACTTAGCCTTGAAAATGTGCTTAGTTGATCAATTTGATCCTATACATTTGACATATTTTTAAGATTTAGGGTAAGATACTCCTATACATACAAGATCATTTCAATCATTATTAATATATGCAATAAAGAGTTATTATTCACTTGTGCTTCTTCACAATATGCTCTTCCACCATTCTACTTGATTAGACTTAGCTTAAGTTTATTATTTGGATAATCTTGTCTTATGGATAGGTCTTGGATGATTTAGCCTTACATAGTTATCCTTATGAAGCACAACAACCTCTTGTGAATCCCCATTGGCCAAGGGAGATATTGAGTCTCAATTGGTTCACATTCAGATAAATATATTCTAACTTTGTTCTCCTCTTTTTTAGTAGATAGAATTATTATAAGTGTTAAATTGAATAATATTAATCTTTATATTCCATGTATTAGGATGTTACTCATACTTAATTTATTTGAGGTTCCCTATACATGTCTTGATTGCTTTTCTAACCCCCCACTTTATGCCAAAAGCTTTGGTGAGCACTAGATTAGTTTTTACTTTTCTTCTTTATTAAACTTAAGTGAAATATTAAATCATAAGAATCTTTTAGGGTTGTTGTGTGATTGTGTTAGACTATAGGATTTATAACCTTTCCTAGCATAGTGTGTTGTGACAAGTGATCCCCTAATTGGGTCTAATGGATCCTCATATTGGTCATGATCCTACTTAACAAGTGTATCCCCCAATTAGTGGTGTAGGTGTGATATATATAATTTGATCTAGGATTGATTTATACACATGATGAATTTTTATTTATATACATTTTGGTGAACCCAATGTGAAACTAACCCTTACAAGACTTATTTCATTTATTTAAATCTTTTTATATTTATTTTTATCACTTATTTATTTCTTATTTTCATTTTATACATCATCATGAATCTAATGAATTTTATGATTTGTAAATTGGATGAGTAGAACCAAATATATAGGAAAAACAAGGAACTTGCCTTTTTTTTAGCCTCTATTCACTATACTAGGTCAACTTGGTTGACCCTATACTATTCGTAGACCTTTTCTAGCCTCTATCCACTATATAGTATCAAACCAGTAGACCCTATACTATTTACATATCTTTTCCAACCTATGTGCATTGTACTAAATCGACTTGGTTGACCATGTACTATCTCTAGAACCTTTTACCTCTTTTCTAGCCTCTATGCACTATACTAGATTGACTTGATTGACCCTATATAGTTTTACAAGCCCTATCTTCTATAATAGGTTGATTGGGTTGACCTTGTACTATTTTATACCTTATTTTATTTCCAATTTATATTTTTTCTTTCCCTATATGTCTGACTTAGTTATCTATACATGACTTAGCTCTTTGTCTCTATTTGTTATTTTTCTTACTTAGCATTATTTTTTCTTTCCTCAACCTTCATATCTATTATTAAAATCTTCTTGGACAACTTGAATCCATTTAGACACTATATAGGGTTTTCTTTACTTCTTATCTTTTCATATCTTTTCTTCTTCTTTTCATCTCATATAAACTTCATATGACCTATGAGTATATTGGATTGGACTAATAGTGTGTCCAAACCTATTATCAATCCAATCCAAACTACTCATAATTTATAATAGATTGGATTAGAAGTTATTATCCAATCTAATCCAGAAGGTAAGAAGTTCTTGTGACCTATGATTAGATTGGTTTGGACTAATAATTTGTCCACCCCTTCATATAAGTTTAACTATTAAGGAAGAAAGGCTTTGGAGAATAAATAATGAAGGGGGTCAAAATTAACTAAGACATAAGTAGTTTGGTAAATCATGTAATGATGAAGTTTTTTGACAATAAAATAGATAGTGGGGAAATCATGCTCAACTTTGGTATAACATGTCTCATAATCGATGAGGCCTCGACTAATGTAGTAGATAACATACTCTCATCCTATGTAATCTTATTGGGAAAGCATTGCCCTAGCTAAAATAGGTGTGGATGAAGTATATAGAATTAAAGTTTTATCATTGAAAGGTGGATAAAGTGTAGGTGGATGAAGTAAGGATTATTTTATATTATCAAAGTATTTTTGACATGGATCTGCCCATTCTAAATATGTACCTTTCTTGAGAATAGAATTGATGGAGTGAATATGATAAGCCATTTTAGGGTCAAATCAGTGAATTGCCCTAGGTTTACCTAAATAAGTATGGATATCAAGAATAGATTAAGGAATGGGCATGTTGATAATATCACTAATCTTGGCTAGGTTAATATCAATGCCATGAAGAGAGACTAATAATCCTGACAATTTATCGGATATGATGCCAAAAAAACATTTGAAAGGATTAAGTCTAAATTTATATTTAAGAGATGATAAAAAATTATAGCAAGATCAAAAAGATGATTTTTACAATTTTTAGACTTATTAATAAGATCATCCACATATGCTTACATAATTCTATGGATGAGATCATGAAATATGTGGGTCATTGAAATTTGATAGGTAGCTCTAACATTCTTGAGGCTGAAGGGCATTTTGACGTAACAATAAGTGACCCATGCCATGGTGAAAGTAGTCTTATATTGATCTTCAAGAGCAATGTGAATTTGATTGTATCTTGAGAAGCCATCCATAAGATATAACATTTCATATCTAGTCATGGAATTGATAATGGCATCTATTGAAGGTAAGGGGAAGTTGTTCTTAAGGAAAGCAAGATTAATATTATGGAAATCAATACAAATACAAATGACCATAGTGACCTTATTTTCAATGGAAACAATGTTAGAAACCCATTAAAAATAATCCACTCGTTTAATGAATTTAGCATCAAGTAGCTTAATATTTACTTACAACATAGGTTAGTAAATTTGGGTGTAAATTTTCATTGCTTTCAATGTATAGGCTTAACTTCAGGATAAGTAATGATGTTATGAACCATGATGTTAGGGTCAATGCTAGGCATGTCATGGTAGGACCAATAAAATGTCTTTTGATATTTATCAAAGAATAAGCTGAAATTATCATGTTCAGATGATGAGAGTTATAAAGAAATAGTGATTGGTTAGGGACAAGATGAAGTACCATATTAGATATGATTTTTTCTTTGATAAGCATGGAATTTTCATCTTAAAATTAATATGGTGCATTAGGTAACGCTGAAATTGGATTTTTTATAGGATCATTACTAGCAATGAAGTTGTTAAAGCAAGTATTTTTAATTTGAAAATTTCAAAGTTTATGATATTGCTAAAGAAGTTGAGGCTCTCAAGCATGAAGTAATTCAATAATAGCTTCATCACTAGGTAAGGTAGGAAAGGACTAGAATATTCCACATCTACTTAAAGATCTAAAATTTTATTGCCATGGTGATCATATTCAAAATGGATTTGATGAACATCAGTTACCTTGGCATCAAGCAGGAGTAGATGAAGAAGATGGATTAGAAGAGATAGGAGTGTTTATAGATACAATGATAGGAAAATAATTTGATGGAATAATATGATGTAAAGGAGGTAAAGAAGATGTAAGAGCTTATAAAGGTTTGGAAGGTGTAATTTGTTCCACCACCTAAGGAGTATTGATGAGTAAAGAATTGATAGGAAGCACATGACCCTCAGGATCTAAGTCATGATATATGGATATTATATGTACATCCTAATTAAATTCATGAATTTGGGCTAAATTATTTTGATAATGCTAGACATCCAAGTCTCTATATTGAGATTAGGCCATGATATAATTATCATCATATTGGGAGAAATTGTACATGCTTGATAATTGGGAGGAGTTTCAAAAGGTGAAATCCTAACTTTGTTGAATGTATGAGGAGACATGGTGAGAGGATCTTGAAATAACTTATCCACTCTAAAATCATTGAAACTAAAGTCATATTTAGGTAAATATGGAGCCTAAGCATTTTATGGAGGGGGAAAGTTGGTAATCTCATCCATGATAGGAATGGTACGATCTATGGGTAAGAGAGAAGGAAGATAATCTAAAATATATGGAGGTAGATTCCTATTATTGTAAGTGTGTTAAAATTCATTGGGTTCATCATCATCAAAATCTATAAGAGTAACTTGTAAATCAGGATTAATGTTGATGAACTCAAGAAAAGGAACACTATTGATTTTAGGAATTGTAGGAATATGATATTGAGTCTTAGGATTAGGAAGTTGAATGATCCATGGGTTGGGATTAGATTCATGTTTGTAATGTTTTCCATTATGTAAGAAGTTAATACACTAACTACCAAAAGAGGCAATAACCCTCATTTTATGATTCCATGGATGACAAAGAAGAATATTATAAGATAAATGAAGATCAAGGACCATAGGTTTAGTTTGAATAGTCTTAGGTCCAATGGTTAAGGGAAATTAAATACAACCAAGTGTATTTTGATTAGTCTTGTCAAATCCATGGAAAGTAAGGCAATCAAAAATGCATCATGTCCATAAATCAATCCTAGATTAGATGAGATAAAGCACACCTACACATCCAATTGGGGGATACACTTGTTAAGTGAGAGTGTGTCCAATATGGGGATCTACTAGACCCAATTAGGGGATCACTTGTCATAACACACCATGTTAGGAAGGGTTCCAAATCCTACAGTCTAATATAATTTCACTACAACCATAAAATATTCCTATAATTTAATATTTCACTAATTCTAACAAATGAGAAAGTAAAAATAATATTTTTCTCGCCAAATCTTATGGCACAAAGTGGGGGGTTAGTAAAACAATCAAAACATGTATAGGAAACCTCAAATAAATTAAGTATGATTAACACCTTAATACATGGAAAGAGAAGAGTAATGTTATTCGATCCAACACTTAAGCTACTTCTATCTTCTAAAAGAGATGAGAAAAAAGTTATAATATACTTCCCTAAATGTGAACCCATCAAGACTCAATTTCTCCCTTGGACAATGGGGCTTCACAAGAGGTTATTATGGTTCCTAAGGATAAATATGTAAATCCAAAGCATCCAAGACCTATCCATAAGACAAGATTATAAAAATAAGAAACCTAAGCTAAGTTTCCTCAAGTAGAATGGTGGAAGATTAGATTGTAAAGAAGCATGAGTGAATAATAACTCTTAATTGCATATATTAATAATGACTAAAATGATCTTGTATATATAGGAGTATCTTACACTAAATCCTAAAAATAAGTCAGCTATATAGGGTCGACTTAGTTGACCTAGCATGTTTTTGGGGCTAACTCACTAGGTTTGTGTTAGGTCAAATGAGAGGCCAACACACCTAAAGAGTGTAAAAGTCCCTAAACTATACTAGGTCAACCAAGTTGACCTAGTACCACTGACAAGTCAAAAGGAGTTCAAGCAAGAGAAAGAGATATAAATAGAGGGAAAATACTATAAGATTATGTAAGGGAGGATAAATAGCTTAGGGAAAGGTTTTAGGATCTAGTTGGATAGGAAATAATGTAGTAATAAGGGATAATAATCATATGAAGCACCAAAATTCTACACACCCCTTTCTTGGTACACCCTTTAAGGCATGCACTGAAAGATATTGAATCTTGATGGGTTCCTTCAAGATATAAAGCATCAATATTTGATAAAAGTTAAAAATATTATGTGTATACATATGCCCCATTCAAAGATCATCATGTGTCACTAAGGTGTAATAAGGGATGGTACTTTGAGAAAAGAACATAATGACACACAATGCTAATGGTAAAAAAATGTTGTAGTATTTTAAAGAAAAAATAACTAAAATTAAATGATAAATAATTAAACCAACTAAAAATTAAAATGATGTGTACCTTAACTTACCTTTTTCATGGGATGGTTGTCTGTTGTGTTTTTAGTTTTGATTGTGGAGGGTGCAGAGACTATTTTTGACAAAACTAAGAATGCAAATATAAGGAGAAAAAAAAATAAACACATGAAAGCCAAGATAGCTAGTGATATGAGGGTGATATTTACTTTGGAAATTTGGTGAGATGGGGTGAAATGTGTTATGTTAGACTAAATGACCAAGTCAAAAAAAAAAGAGTAAATCAGGTAACCAAAAATCTAAGGTTACTAAAGACCAAAAAACTCAAACAAGTAAAACTTAAGTAAGAAAGGCAAACTCACCAAGTCAAACCAAGGATACATGTCAAAAACAAATGATAATCAAGATAAATCAATGGTAAAAGGAAAAATTAAAAAAATGTAAAAACAACATTGATGAGTGAGCAGTAACAATCCACTAAACAATGGAAAAAGTGAGTAAAATGCATAAAAAGGAAAAAAATATTGATTAATAATCAGTAACAATCCACATCTTACTCAACAATGGAAAATAAGTACGAACTTCATAATATCAATATATAAAAATAATGAGAAATGATAAAATGAAAGGAAAACAAGTCTAGAAGTATAAATATATGGTATAAATAAAGTAATCCATATTTGATATGGTATAAATAAATTAATCCATATTTTCTCAAAAAATGTTATTTTTCTTTTAAAGATAGATAAAATTGAAACAAAGTAATGTTAGCATGTTTTTAAGAGATGAAGGAGAAGGAATTAGATAAGAGGGGAAATAGATTTGGAATCACAATTTGCTTATCAAGGGGGGGAAAATGAAATGGGTGGAGGGGATAATGAAGGAAAAATCAAGGTAGAGGAACTCTTTATCAAATTCAAGACACTAAAATTAGGTTTTTTAAAACAAGAGGACTATTGACCTTAAGGTCTCTAAAGAACTTCTCTTAGATCCATAAGTCTTAGATCGATAAATGGAGTATATAGATCATCCCATGAAGGCTATATGCATGAAAATTAAATTAGACCTCCCTCCCCATGATGTGTTCCCTATTCTTCAGGACCCATTATAGAGCTATTGGTCTACTATAAAGATTGGGTACTTGTGTGAGAAAGTAGGTAGCACCATAGAGTTTTTTGAAATCTCTTATTCCAATATACTGGCCTATGGTACCCCAAAGGACCTCAGATCTATATGAGACCAACTGTGGAGTTTGAGCCTTGATTAGAGATAAGAGATGTGATTTTAATCATGTATTTTGGTGTGATTTAACTTTTTAAGATTTGTATGTTTCATTTTAGATATCACTTCCTTTTGTTTCAAATGATTTGTCTTTTAACTTTATTGATGGATTTTTAGATTCCTCCTCCATATAGATTTGGAAGACTAAACATGGGTGCTAAAAATCAATTTCATTTGAAAACTTGGGACTAAGTTGCTAAGAGAGAGAAATTCAAAGAGCATGGGGTCTAAGAGTCTCGTAAATCCAAGTGAAATGAAGGTGCTATCTTGACTTTGACCTTATTTTATCCAATGTGGAGATGAAAGGAAGGGGAAATCAAGAAGAGTGACACATGGAATAATTTGAATTGCTTCAAATTACAAAAAAATGTGATACATGGATAAAAGGGATACAAAGATAGTAAAAGATGTGATTTCATATCATAATAATGAGGAAATGGAGGAAAACATGATAACATAGATTTTTGTGCAAATTTTATCTAGAAAAAACAATTGAAGTTGAGAACAAGGATCAAAATATTATAACCATTGAAAAACATGTTCGACAAGAAAGGACAAGATGGTAATTTTATAAGGATGGTCAGGTCCTATCTATGGTCTTATAAAGTAACTCATAAAAGAGAAACCCATGATCCTTGCTAAAAAGAAACATGTGAAATAATAAAATGATGTAAGCAAAATGAAGGTGGGTTTTTTTGGATTATCCGGTCTTATCCAGGGTCTTACAAATCAAATCATAAAATAAAATCCCAAGAGGATGCCAAAACAACATTGGCAAATATAAGAAGAAAAAGGAAAAAGATAAAATATAGATGGTGATTTTGTGAGGGATGTCAGGTCCTATCCATGGTCTTATAAAGAAACTCACAAAATCAAAACCCAAAGGGAGTCAATTTTTTTTGACAAACTGCAACCCTACAGGAAGAATATTGTACATCAAGAAATTAAAAGACCAAAAGGGAAGACTAAAGGTTTGTGAAAAAGAGGAAACTTACTATAGAGGGAGAGATTCATGCTAAAATAACCTGTAAAATATTTTAGATATATATATATATATATATATATAACATGAAAATAAGGAAATGATTCTATATTAAAGGCTATATCAAGGATGAGCACATGGGAGATAGGATTAGGTGTCTCAAAAACTTTCTTGGAGTTGAATTACTTTGGTAGTATGGAATGGAGAATAAGAGTGGGAATCACAAAATTCCCTAAAGGGTAAGTGGATATAAGTATGGGTACTGAAATATGCCACAAAGTCTAAAATGACATGTAGGTGGGCATCACAAGATGCCCCAAAGGCTAGAGTAATGTGTGGATGGGCATCATAAGATGCCCCAATAGATGAAAAGAGGAAGAAAATATAGGAAAAGATAAGAAGAAAAGAGAACCCCATATAATGTCTAAATGGATTTAGGTTGTCTAAGAAGATTCTAGTAAGGGATATGATGCTTGAGAAAATTAAAAAGAATGCTAAGTAAGAAGAATAATAGATAAAGACAAAGAAATAAGTCAGGTAGATAGAGAACTAAGTTAGACATATAGGGAAAGGAGAAAGTTAAATTGGAAAGCAAAGAAGGAAAAAAATATTATAGGGTTGACCTAATTGACCTAGCACAGAAGACAAGGCTTGTAAAACTATATAGGGTCAACCAAGTTGATCCATTATAGTGTATAGAGGCTAGAAAAGAGGTAAAAGTGTTTGTACATAGTACAGGGTCAACTAGGTCAATCCAATATAATGCATAAAGGATGGAAATGATCTATAAATAGTAAACGGTCAACTAGGTTGATCTTGTACAATGGATAAATGTAGAAAAAGGTATACAACTAGTATAGGGTTGACTAAGTCAACCTAGTATAATGAACAGAGGATAAAAATAGGCAAGTTCCTTATTTTTCCTATATCTTTGGTTCTACTCATATGTTTTGCTGACCATAAAATGCATTGGATTCATGATGATGTAGAAAATGCAAATAAGGAATAAATAAGTGAAATAAATCTTGTAAGGGTTAATTTCATGTCAAATTCACCAGATTGTATCTAATAAAAAATACATCATGTCCATAAATCAATCTTGGATCAGATGAGATAGAGCATACCTATACTTATGATTAGGGGATACACTTATTAAGCAAGAGCATGACCAATATGGGGACATGTTAGACCCAATTAGGGCATCACTTATCACAACACACCATGATAGGAAGGGTTCCAAAGCCTACAATCTATCACAATCCCACAACAACCCTAAAAGTGTCATATGATTTAATATTTCACCTAAGTTTAATAATTAAAAATAGTAAAAACTGATCTAATGCTTACTAAAGCTTGTGGCACAAAATGAGGGTTAGCAAATCAATCAAAACATGTATAGGGAACTTAAAATAAAATAACTATTAGTAACACCCAAATACGTGGAATATAAAGATTAAAATTACTCAAGCCAAAACTTATGCTACTTCTATCTACTAAAAGAGAGGAGAAAAAAGCTAGAACATACTTACCTTAATGTGAACCTATCAAGACTCAATCTCTCCCTTGGCCAATGGGGATTTGAAAGAGGTTCTTGTGGTTCATAAGGATAAATATGTAAGGTCAAAGCATCTAAGACCTATCCACAAGACAATATTTTCTAAATAAGAAACCTAGACTAAGTCTCCTCGAGTATAATGGTGGAAGATCATATTGTGAAGAAGTGTGAGAAAATAATAACTCTTGAATACATATCTTAATAGTGACCAAAATGATCTTATATATAGGAGTATGTTACCCTAAATCTTAATTAATATGTCAGTTATATAGGATCAACCCAGTTGACCTAGCATGTTTTTGGGGCTAACTTACTAGGTTTGTGCTAGGTCAGTGAAGAGGCCAATAAACCCAAAGAGTGGAAAAGTCCCTAAACTATACTAGGTTGACCAAGTTGACCTAGTACAATTGACAAGTCAAAAGGAGATAAAGCAAGGGAAAGAGGGATAAAAGAGGAAAAAGACTAGAAGACTATGCAAGGGAGGAGAAATATATTAGGGAAAGGTTTTAGGATCTAGTTGGATTATAAATAATGTGTAAATAAGGGATAACAATCCTATGAAGCACTAAAGGCTTAACTACCCTTTTCCTAGTGCACCCCTTAAGGAATGCACTTAGAGAGATTGAGTATCAATGGGTTCCTAAAAAATGTAAAGCATTAGTGTTTAATAAAATTTGAAAATATTATGTGTATATACCCTACACATACAAGTCCTAAACTTCTTGTAATATGGGAAGCATTTTGGTCTTGTAGGGTAGCAAGTAATCTCCATGCATAAACATGCCCAAATATTGAGCCATGACTTGTGTGTTGATTACTATAGTTTAAATTGGGCATAAATAAATTATGCCTTCAATTTTTTGACCAATAAATACTTGAACAATTTTTCCCAAGTCTTTAAATGTTAGCATACATAGCAGGTGCTCAATGCCTATGTTTTAGAATCAGTAGGGAGTTGTGAGGGTGAGTGGTTATGCAACATCAATAGGATTAGGGACAAAAATATTCTTTTCAATTTTGTAGAAGTACTAAAATAGCTCTTGATCACTATATTTGGTTTATTGGAGCACCATGTTGACATCCATGGCTATTTTTTGCACATTCATAAGATCCCTAATTAGCTATGAATTATCCATGGCTATCTGAGATGATGAAATTGGAATTATCTGTATGCTCTATGCAAATAAAATGGCTTAGTTCTTGATAGTTTTAGCTCATGAAAAACATGTTCAAAGATGAAATACCAATTTGCTATTCAAACTTGGCTTTTATAGATTTGACACCTCTTGGCTTCCACATCTAGGATATGATTAGTTGTCTACTCATTTTAAATGCAATGGTAGATGTGTAAAATATATATTTGATTTGGACATTAAATTAGTTAGTCATTAGCACAGGTGTGGAGTTATACCATTATGCTCTTTGATGTCTGTATGAGGGGTATGAGTAACTGATGTTGATGAGCCACCAATTTATTAAATATCTCATCAATGGACCTTTGGATCATGCATTTAATTTTGGTTTATGACTATTATCCAAAGGATATCTTGCTGATGGGGCATTTCCATGTCTTTCCTAGACTTATTATTTTTAGTCACTCCTCTTTGAATTTTTTGGTGGTACATAGGATCCTCTTGTGCACATCTAGCACACATGATACGTGGTATTTATAATTTTGAAATTTTATTGAGGTTATCTACAAATTAATAAAATATAAAATAAACACACACATAAAATATGCAAAACAAGGAAATCCTAATCTACATGGTGCTACTCAGCATCCACTCAACTTATAGAATGAGATCCATTGACAATTAGCAGTAGGACTTAAGCCTACACCCATTTACCCACCTTGTTAATAGATTTTACTAAAGATATCTTAAGACCATATTTATTTGATGAAATAGTCATTTATAATGTATGGCCCTTTCCATAGTATCTATATCTTTCCTGAGAATGCCCTAAAATGACTTTCATATAATAAAACTAGTTGATCTTTGTAAAATTATTTTTGGCATAAGTTCCTATCATGCCATGCTTTCTAGATTTTCTCATCATTTCCAACATCAATGATACTCTACATTAAAATTCATCCATCCAATATATTTTTAGGAGTTGGTTAGTAAGAGACTCATGATCTCTAAGATGCATGACCATGGTAATGCATAGTCTAGGTACTAAATATTCCATCAGCTTGACTGCTTCTAGACCATACACCAACTAGAATGGTGTAAATCATGTATCCCTTTTTTAATGTGTTAAATATGCCCACAATATCATAATAATGCAATCTTCTTAGTCATCTCACATGAAATCATATATTTTTGTCGGCATTTTACCCAATACTTTACTGGATACTTCAGCTTGGCTATTGGCCTGTGGATGATACCTAGTGCTTTTGTGATGAGAGATCATAAATTCTTCAGTCAGAGACTTAATATTATTATTATTTAAAAAGTGCATTCCTATATCATTGACTAATTTTATAGGGCATTTAAACCTTGTAATTATATTTTCATATAGTGACTTTGATGCATCCTTCACACCATAACTAGGTGTTACAGTAGCTTCAACCCACATATTACAATAGTTGATCACAATAATGATGTTTTTTGATTTAATATGTTTTATTGGTGGATTAATCAGTCTAAAAAAATTAATGCCCCATTATTTTAAAGGATTCTCATATAATAGAGGCTATTAAGGCATTTCATCTTTTTGTAGTGGTTTACCCATGTGTTGGCAGACATCATAGTCTTGCACAACTCTATGTGCATCTTGGAACAAATTTAACCATCATAATCCACTTTGTATTAAATTTATAGCTGTGGCCTCTCCTAAAAAATTTCCTCCTATGACTCTTTGATGAGATTCCTCCAAGAGTTGGGGTCATTCATGTTCTAGGACAACCCTATGTAGGACTTCATCTTTTCCCAAGTGATATAAAAGTCCATTAATTATGGTATATGGCATTGCTCTAGTCATAAACTATTTTTTATCCCACTCTTAAAGGTGTGTAGGGAATATTTCTTACTCTAGGAAGTTGACAATGAATTCAAAGTTTTTAGGAATCGTAGAGACACAAAAAATATGGGCATCAGGAGAGTCTTCATTTTATTATTCCACCTCTTCCCCATTTGGGATGTAGCTAAGGTGGTCTGGTCTTACATTCTCTCTTCCTAGCTTGACATTTATGTATAATTGAAACTCTTGGAATAACATTAATCATCAAAATATATGTCCTCCTAGCATAAACTTGTTGACCATATATTGTAGGGCTTGATGATTAATGAAGACTTCAAATGGTGTCACCAACAGATAGTGCCAAAATATTTGAAGTGTGAACACAATGGTCAATTCTTCCCATTTTATAGTTGTATAATTATTATCTATGTCTAATATTTTTTGGTTAGCAAAATCAATAGGATGGTCTAGTGCACCATATCTAGGTTGTGAAAGCATAACACCAACTACAATACATGAAGCATCCACATGTACAAGAAAACACTTGTTCCATTCTAGAAAGAAAAATATGGGCATAATAATGAGTTATTATTTTAGTTCAATGAAATATACTTGGAATTTTTAAGTCCATACAAAATTTTCATTCTTACGTAGTAAGGATTCTAGCAGAGATGAAATAGCTATGCAACTTTTGATAAAATTTTGATAGTAGCTTGTATGCCCTAGAAAAGAGTGTACTTAAATGGAGCTAACAAGTGGAGGTATACTTGGTATTACTATGATTTTTGGTTAATATACCAGAATACCTTAAGTACATATTACATGTCTAATCAAAACACAAAAGGGTATAAATAATAAACATTTCTTCAAATTCAAAGTGATGAATAGAGTTTGGCATCGTTCCAAAATTATACATAGACTAGACAAGTATTATTTTAATAATAAGAAAATTACCTAATAATTTAGATAAAATTATAGGAATTCATGAATAAAAGCCTTAAATGTTATAACCACCAAAAAAGAGAACCCCACAGGTGCATTCTTTAGGCCAAAATGCATGACCTTGTATGAAAAAGAACCCCTCTCTTGCAAAAGTTGTTTTGGATTGATCTTCTTAGATGATTGAGATTTGATGATATCTATTGAAACCATCCATGAAATAATATACTTCATGTCCTAAGACAGACTCCAAAACTTCATCTATGAATGGTATTGTAAATAGGTCATTTATGAAGGCATCATTTAGAATGTGGTAGTCCCACATACTTGGATTTCTCCTATTTTATTGAGCTAAAATACCATGGGGTTTACCCTATCATCTTTTTATATTGGATATATTATCCATAAATCATGCATTCTATCTAATTCAGCCTTTACTTTTAGCTTCATATTTGAATTTAGCTTATATGGTTGCTTCTTGATCATTCATACACACTCCTTTAGTTCAATGTACATCTCACCAAGAGATGGTTTGAATCCTCAAACTTATAATAATTTGTTGGGAAATATGTCTTTGTAATCCCTCAAAAAATTTAGGGCTTTTAAAATTTCAATTTTCATCCAATAATCTCCTATGCTTGTCAGTTTTGGAATCTCCTCAGTTCCAATGTTAGCGATGTACTTTATGATTGGTTATTGATAAATATTATATTTTTCTTCATCCACAAATTATTTTATCCTCATTTTACCTTATTTTTCAAGAATTTAGATGCTACATATCTTATCTTCTTTAGTCAATGTTGTGTCAGTGTCTTTGAGTGGTTATATAGATCACTCTGGTTCAAATAAATTAGTTAGATCTAAATCACCATCAAGATCAAAATCCTCAATGTCTTCTACCTCATATTGGATGTGGTGACATGGATATTTTATCCATTTTTATTCGTTATTAGAAAATTTATACATTTGAAGTGTTGAGTTAAGATCAGAGGTTGTGTTCTTTTGCATAGTAGATTTTTTTGTGATGCTCAATTCTTATGCGCACCCACAACATAAAAAATACTTGAGTTTTTGTAGTAAATTTTAGACCAAATTATTTTCATATTAAAACACAAATGTTTTTATAAAATCACTCTACACTTGTACCCAATGTTTAGTCTCCCTTTTGCATTCTTGGTGCATGTAACAAGTTATTGGTAGTGGCATAAGTGTATAGTGAAATATGTAAACCCAATACTTTGGTACCACACATTCCTCATTCTAAAATTTAACACATTTATGTATATGAATTTTGGGGAACTCACATTCTTAAAATAATATCCAATTGGTGTGGATGAAATATGATAGTTGGAATCTACTAATCATGAGTTCACTAGCATCATCCCACTCAAACTGATCATCTCAATGAGTTGCCCACCATGTCATAACAAATATATTTAGTGCATAATTTAAATCACTAACCCACTAGTTGATGATTGAAACATGGACTTGTAAGTGCATAATGAAATCATTGAGGTCTTTAGTTACATAGTATATAGGTATTTTTTTCCCATACATAAATATCATTTACATTAGTAGAAGTTTGTGATAACCTAAAGCCCAATTGAGGAGGTGGGTATCTAAGTCACCACTAATACATGAAGTTACTTCCCATGGAAATTATTTTTCCCTTGTTGGCTCTATTTATTCCTACATGTGATCATCAAATTAATACAAGAAGTCAAATTTTGACCTAGTAAGAGACTTTGTAGACATAAAGGCACATTCTTCAATAACAAACTGATTTACCACCAGATATATAGCTACTAGTTTGGGCCTCCACTATTTTTATGTCTTGCATTATTGAGTGAGAAATGATTGTACTTGTGGTTTGACATGATAGTATTATAATTTTCATTTAGATGCATGTAGAGCTTTTGGATTCTCCTGATAAATCATCTTCATCTAACTAGTTTCTTTTGTAGAACATATGGAGAATCTAGCTCAATTAGAATTAAGTAAGGCTTATGTGCTCAGTTAAGATGAATGATAAAAAAATTATCACCTTGATGTGCCTCAAGTGAATTATGAATTATATATATAATGAATTGACCATCATATGCCCACTTTTCCCTATCAGTACAAGTATGGTATTGGAGTGGTCTACATGTTGATGACCTCAAAGTTATCTCATAGAGACAAGTCTATGACTCTGATCTTGACATCCTCTAATATACCAATAGGGTCAACTTTTACATAATCAACTAAGCTCAAATTTAATAGGCTATAGTTGAGAGCTAGTCATCTAATAGCCTCCTATGTACATCTAGGGATCATATCAACCATGCTAAAAAAATCAAATACAACATTTAGGATCTCATAACTAGTAGCCTCAATATCAATCCATGTGTTAACATCCTAGGTTTTGTTCATCTTGACATACCAGACCAATTTTTATATTTTTTTGTTGGCCCCACTATGCACATTCCAAAATATTATGTAGTAGATTTATGATGTTCTAAAATATAAATTCATTACACAAAGTACTCAAAAGTTTTAGGAGATATATGAACAACATGACAACTCCATATTATCATATAATGCACACAATGTGGCCATATATTTGTGTGTCGATTGATATAGCATCATCATCAGTAGTATCCTGATGTTGAATGTTTTCAACAACTACACTTCATACATGAGGTTTTATTTGATGCCCCTAATCTTGAGGCATCTCAAATGGAGGTAGCTGCTATTATACGTGTTGTTGTCATCTAAAAATATTCAATAATGCATTTTCCTTAGGTTTTATGCTTACCATATTCATATTTTAGATGGATTTATCTTTTATCTACTTTTTTATAATAGGTCAATCTTTTGTCATGTTGGTCAGAGATTCTACATTATGTACAATATGATTGTCTTTACAGATTCATTGAGCAATTCTGTTGGACATGATTGTATTCTCCACATAGGTAGCATTGTAGGGGAGGTCACTGATAGTTATTTCTTCTACCACTTTGGTATCCTCCTATGTAATTTCATTGACCTCCTCATCTGTTAGACTAATATCCTCTTTATGGTTATGTAGTGTTTTAATGCTAGTGTTATTAATTGTTATCTCCAATCCCAAATTATTATTGTGTAATTGGTGGAGCCCAACTTGTTTCTTGTTGTTGCATTATAGATGAGTTCTAGGGTGATGCATCCTAGTACTGAGTGGATTGAAGTGTCTAGCTTGTAAAATAAGGGGTCCATCCAACTAGACCTTGAGGCTGATACTACGATGAACTCAAAATCCATTATGGACTTGTCTAGGTCACACAACTCTTATCTATCTCTAGGACTATGATCATTAGCTTCACTGAGGAGATTTTTTATGCTACAATGGTAAATACATTTTTGGAAATAGCCTCTTTAAGATCCTATAAATATATATAGTTCTTTTCATAATGGTTAGTTGACTTGCATAAATTAGAATACAGATTCTATGGAATACTGATATATTGCTATAAAAGGTGGCATTATGTTGTGGCTGATAGAGTTCATATAATTTTGTCTTGACTTTAGGATAATCATTTTGGTGGTTTCCTTATTTTCCTCACTCTATACACCATAGATTAAATTTATGCTTATCTAACTCATGGTATTAATCCATTATTTTCATGAAAGCCTATAGTGTGTTTTTAGTTTTAAAATTAGCATCAAGATCTTCTCCATAATCTTCAATCTATTCTACATGTAGTGCAACAACTCTAGCATCTACTCTTGTATCATATTGAGTTTGCATAGTGGCAAACCAAATCTTGTTTTTTAGTCCTTTAATGAACCATGTTGGTTTACCTTTATCTATTAAGGCAAATTCTACCTAATTCATCACATAAGAGAATCTATAATCATAATCATATACTGACTCTCTAGACTTTTGCCTTATCTCTGTTAGGCCCTATATAGTTTGACTTGTGAATTTATTAATCTTAAATTCTATGATGAGCCAATACTAAACATATTTTAGTCTTGCTTACTACAGGTCTATTTTATATATGAAATCCAGTGCTCTCTCACCTAGGACCCTTACTAGTTATCACTTTTACAAAGCAGTGATTCCCTTAGCTTACCTTTTCATTTTGCATGTTAGCAAGTAATGTTTAGGATCTATGGACCTATCATAAATGGCTAAGTTTAGGAATCCTCTTGGATGGGTCATCATATTGACTAGTGTAGATAGATACTTCTTCATAATCTATATTGGAGGAATCTATGTTTTGATTAATCCTACCTATGTACTACTCAATGCACTAGAAAAATTATCATGTGTAATTTTCTTGTATGCACTTCCTTCTTGTTATTTTCTAGTTTCAACTAATCTTATATCCTTCAAATTACTCCTAATTGATTTTGTGTGAATTTATGTAACCCAATGGCTCATGTGCTCTGAAAATTGTCTTTCCCAACTATTATCCTCATACTCACTTGGCTGCAAATTTCTACTAGAATATTAAAGATTGGGCTATAAGGATGCATACACTTCTGAAGAATAGTTATTTCTAGTAACTTCATACTATGTTATGCTTGAACCTATGATTAACCTGTGACTATGCTTTATTTCTTTTTGTAAATATTCTACTTATAATAATACCCTTTTCTTATATATACACATTAATTATATCTTCTATCTGTTATAGTCCTAAACTAATCTCATTTTCCTCTTCATACATCTCATCTTCATCTTGTTATTCATCCTCTCATTCTATCTGTTAGCATCCATCATCATCATCATCATCATCTTTATTTATCCTTCACTCATAATCTCACTCATCACATCTATGCACTCGTTCATCATATACTCTAATGCAATTCTTACTTCTATTCATAGATACTTAGGTATTATTCTATTTATTCCATCTATTTTGTTGTCATAGTTCCCATTCTAAATCTAGATTTTTCTTTTGACTCTTCTTTCCTTACTTTACCATTCTATATTAAAGTTCAAGATCTACTTACTCATCTATCCATAATTCATCATCATGGGCACACATCCCCAAATGCCTAAAGTGACTATTCCATATTGGCTAGAGTAGGCACCACGACCTTATCCACAACCAACACCTTTAACATGAGAGGTAGTCACTACAAAAGAATTCTTCTAATTCCTCAGACAAAATAGTTTTGCATAGCATTGAATGCAAAATAACCTTGCACCATAAATTGGGTGATGTATCTATCTATGGTAGTGGTGACCTAAGAGTCTATCACTCTCATCTAATAAATTTCCAATTTCAACAAATAGTCTATCTTATCTTTGGTCTAGGTAATAGTTTCTTTCATTTTGGGATTAAAGCAATAGTATTCCAATCTTGTCATCTAATTAGTCAATAGTTCAGGTAGCTTGCACCATAAAATTTCATATATTTCTCCATAGATATGCTCCTGAATAATTTCACTTGTGGTAAGGTAAGACCATTCCTTTTATATTCTTATTTTTTGAAGTGTCATACTTCTTGATCTAACCATGTTTTAATCTCTCATTGTTATGCTAACCATCTTAGCATAATCTCCTCCAGAAGAAGTGTTTCCATGCTCATTACATCATTTTTATTAGAGGTTCCTAGTATAATAAAGAATGCTAAGGATAAGGATATCTAATTTCTATTATACTATGTAGGATAGTAAAATTAATTCATATTTAATATAAATCATGACATAAATGAATTATCATGCGATTGGAAAGAATTAAGATTAGCCAAAGCTTTCTTAAGGTTTGTAGAGCATTCAGATTACTTTAGATATGATTAAACCAAACATTAAACATGTTAATTCATAGAAATAATAACATAATAAATATGATAGGTAACCATAACCAAAAATTCTATATTCATATCAATAAATTTTTATCATCTTCTTCTTATAAACATACATATTTATAGTTGCTACAGTTTCTTGATTGTTCATATTATTCTAGTAAATTGGCACAAAAAAAGGAGATTATTCATCTTATATCTATTTAAAATTCATGAAGGATAGGAAAAAATACATATATCTAACAATTTCATACATAACACACAAATATCTGAAGATTATCTAGCGTAACTTTACTTATATATTTTCTTATCCCAATAACTTCACTAGGTTCACCCCCAATAGTCACTACTATTATCACCTCATCAACACCTATTTCTCAATTATATTCAATTATTTTTATTTCACCCCTTCCAAAACCAACTTACACTCTTATTAGACCCTTGGTATATAATAGGAAGTAGGGAACTCCTTTAATTTCTTCTATGGGCACTCTAATAAAGAAAACCTCACAGGAAAATTAAGATGAAGGGTTTGATAAAATAAAAGGTTCTAAAGTAGTAGAACTCCTATAAGTGTCATAAAGTGAAAAATAGTCATCTAATAAAGAGGAATGGGAAGATAAAATATCATTATCTGAAACCATTAGTGACATAACATAAATAGATCTTGAAGATGAATTGCTACTAGAGGAGGCTGAGTCATGTGGCATTGAGATTTTAAAGACTAGTTCAATCTCAATTGAATTGCTTTAGGATCTAGATGGATATAAAGGAGATGATGAACATTCTAGGCCTTTACATTCTACATTTAGGAAATTAGTGAATCTACCTCCATCTTTAATACATCCTAAAATAAAAAATATAGTTGGAGAAATAGTTCTCATTATTACTACTAGAAAAAGGGTAAGTGCACAATCTCCTTATTCCCCACCTACTGTTTCAACTACTATTGTTCTAGTTATTGTAGTTATTATAATTCTATTTTTCCAAGCCCCAATCTTAACCCTTATAATCAAGACTATGGAACCCCAAACAAACCATAAAAATGCCCCATTGGATTTATCTTTAAAATGATGATGGATTATTTGAAAAATCTACTCCATACCCCTCATATCTATTCTTTCTTTTCTTCTTCAATCCCTCAATATTCTAGACTCAATAAGCAGGTGCATTTAGAATATTTGGTCTCTACCACAAATTTGGATTCCCTAATTACACCTTCCTAACCATACACTCAATTGGGCCTACCAATTGGTAATGTATCCCAAATAGAGTCTACAACCATTACAACATAAAAGGGGTCATAGAAGGGGACTCTAATAATTGACACAATGGACCCTTAAAAGGTCACCAATTAGAGGAGAGATATTCCCCCTTTCCCTAAACTAGAAACCTCTTCTCTCAATCCCATGATTCCCTTAGGTAAATCCCTATCTACCACTCCTACAGCGTAGGAAAATAATTGACAACAACCAATTACCTTGAATGTTATTGAATGGATCTACAAAATGCAATAATCAAAATAAGGTGGGCAAGACCTGGTCATTATTGAATAACCAATAGTCAAGTATCATGTCAAAATAGAAATGAAGAATATGAGGAAGGTCAAAAGGAAAACCATAATTTTTTAAGGAAAAAAGTAGAATTAGATCAAAGAGAAGATGTGTTTTATTTAACCAAGAGAACAAAAATGCTCCCCTCAAATATTGGAAATTACATAGAAGAACCTTAAACTTTTGTAGAATCTATAGGGGGACTAATAAAAGAATTGTTTAGAGGTTTCAATCAAGCCATGGACTCAATGTAATAAATAATTACCATACATCCTCCAAGGAACATCATGTATAGTATCCAAGGAGTAATTCAAAAATTGTATGGCAGTATCTAGTTAATAATAAATGTAAAGAGGAAGTTACAACCCAAGTGGGGAGATGCATACCCCCTTCCTAATAAGATGAATAAAATGGATGTCAAAATCCATTTATTAATCTAAGCAGCATAAAACAAGGCTTATGATCACCTAAACCTAATAATTTCTCCATGTTCAACATGGTCTCTGAACTACATGGCTTCTAAGAGATAGGGCTTGATTAAATGACATCAAGAGATGAAAATTTTATTTCAACAACTCATCAACTATGAATACCATCCCATTACAATTTTAGGGTAAATGAGAACCAATGATGTGATTAACCCAAGAGGGGAATTGGTCCTCATATCCATATTTGAAGACCTTCTTTATATAGTAGCATATAGTTTCAAAGCAGAGGTTGATGGCACAATATATAACATTAAGGATGACTTGATGCAGTTCATAATTTTTTATATAACCATGGTCCTTGATATAAAGATGATTTATGTGGATCTTTGGGATGCATCAAAATCACATATACTATTGATGCATTGACTCCCCCAACTCTTTAAAAAACCTATGTTGGACTTTGAGGCAATTGAAATTAACTTTCAAGAAAGCCACACTCTTTATTTTCAAATTTAGGAAAGTAAGCAGGAATACCCAAATACATTACATCCACCATATATTATGGTTACAAATACTTCTCAAATGATAGGGATAAACATACTTATAACTCTAATTACAAATGCAATAACTACCAAAGCCCAAGAATCAACAACTAAAACTCCATCCTCATAGGTAATTTCTTTTGTAATTACATTAGTTGACTATGAAAGAACATTTATGTAATAATTTGTCTCTTATGAAAGATTACTATGTCATATCCATGTATGTCATGCATGACTCTTCAATATATGTCTTAAAGGTGATGAAACTATAAGCATCACTTGAGATATGAGGCATCCCCACCCCAATCCTATATATACCTATATCTCTTGCATTCCAAAGGGAGGAAAATTTTTAACATTCAATGTAGATAAGAAACCCTTATGTTTTCGCTATAATTCTATGTTGTATGAGTGTCTCTTTCATTTATATGCTATATTGATTATGTGTTTTTCTCTAACTAGTAGTTATAGACCTTGATATGTGTTATAGAAATTTAAAGTAGCATATGGTAAATTAGTAGGATTACATCAATTAAGAATGTGCAGTAACAATTTTGGGTTGATAATTATTACTTTCATGCAATGAGTTTGCTAGGATAATCTTTAGATTTGTGTAGAAGCACCATTTTAATGAAACTTCCTAGACTAAGCTATAACTAATCAAAGGTTTTTTTTATTAGTTATAATATTATATTAAGATGTGAAATAATAATATTAGTAACAAAAATCTTTAACTAATAGATTAGATTTAATTGCATTTTTATTCATAAGACTTATTTACTATGTCAATTTTGTGTGCCAAAGTAATAAGTTGCAAACATTAGTCACTAGTGCTTGTCCTTATTGTAAAGTCATTTAAAAATAACCCATGATCTATATTTACATATTTAATTTTTAGCCTAAACCTTCCCTTTTTTTGTAGTTTCTTTGATTCAAGACCACTTTATAATAAGTCCATTGTCATACACCTCAATCAGATCTAGGATTCATGTCCATATCTGAACCCGCTAGGTTGATAGTTAATTTTCTACCCACCATTCCACCATAGGTTACTATAAAACCCAATAATTTATAACTCATGCCCTTAAATGAAGTTCACCTTCATAAAGATCATAAAACATTAGTCTACCTCAGAAATGTTTACTAGGTGTACATAAAACCCACATCATCGAGATCCTTTTGAGTATTATCATACTTTAATAATGTGGTTATGTCTCACCACATTGTTTTATTTGATGCATTAGGGACAATGCCATTTTAAAGATAGGCTAAATGTAATACCCCTCTTAAAGATAGTTGTGCCTTTTTGAGGACATGCTATCAGTTTTATCTATTTGTATTGACTTTTATTCACCTTCTTTCCCTGGAAGATGAGATTGGGGTCAATAATTGCTAGCCTCAGATGGGGAACCATCGAGTTCTTTTTTATCATATCATGCTTAAAACATGTGATGTATTGTTCTTTATATAAGATAAAATTTCAATTGCATTGAGCTCATTAATTAGTATTTGAATTAATGGAAATTATAATTACATGAAAATAAAATAATTTCTAACTTTTGTATAGGTATTAATTATTAGCAATGGATAAGATAAATGTAGTGGTAGATGAATAGTTAAAGTAGAGTACATGGTAGTAGGTAAGCCTCATAGAGAGATTTATGATGTTGAATGAATGGTATGAATTCTTTAGAGAAGAATAAATTTTAAATTGCTTAATGGATTTTCCATTGATCAAAGAAAATAAGGGCTTTTATTTGAGAATACCATTGAGGATTCGTCACTTCATAAGTTTTAGGTAATTAATTCAAAGAACTTTATGGGTGGAGAGTCCATTTTGGAGTTGGGCATAGTTGTGAAGGTAATGGAGGACATGTTTCTCTATGGGAAGTAGTTAAATTATATAATTTGTATAGAAAATAATGTTTCCATATCAAACTTAGCATTATTTCCAAGTAATTATGTCTCAATGGAAGCACCAAAAAGAATATGGATCCAACCGAGAGGGAAAACCAAGTAGGGAGAATAAACCAATAGTAAAAAAATTACCCAGTAGCAATAAATAAAGGATATCAAGTCCTTATCATGAAAGTTAATCCTTTCATAGAATCCAAATTGCTATTCAGAGGAAGAAATAATGATTTTTTTAATTCAAAAAATTCACAATAGTTGATGTAGTTATTATTTAGTTGTATTTTTTTATGTAGATGTTGAGGATATTAAGTAGTACCAATTACTCAAATTGATTCTCTTCTCTAAGTTATGATCTTAGGTTTATTTTCCTAGTTGTCTATTTTATTCTCTTGGGATTTTAAAAAAACCTAAATAGAAGGGTGCATCATATTTCATTCAGTGTCCCATTTGAGCTAAAATATCTACCTATAAATGGTTATCTTCTATTAATATGTGTACATCTGGTAAATTACCCTATTGAGGTGATTTCTATGGCATAGTAGTGGGATTAAAATTTATATCAATAAATTAAAATCCTCAAACATATTGTAGTGTCATTTAGAATTTAGTTAGAAAAAAAACATTGGAATGTTGAAGTGCCACATTGGCATATCTTAAAAAGGTAAATATATACATGTTTATACATAGTTATCGCACCATTTATTAATTCATTAAAATGATAACAATGAATAATTTTTCCACCACCTGGGTTAATATTAAATTATGGATATATACTATATTTTTTTAAATTATCAAATGCTCAAAACCATTGTGAATGTGATAGATATTCATAACTTGTGTGTTGACTGAATTCCTTTGTATTTATTTGATTGAATTTGAATAGTGTTTTTGATAAACAATATTTTGCCATAGAAGTGCCTTTAGGTGAGGCATAGTAATGATGCATGGGTACAAGAAATTTTTTATTAGACCTATGTTGTTTGGGTTGATCCATTCCTTTTTATTTTTGACCTAGTTGTGTATGCAAATCAAGATTGAAGTTTATGTAAAACTAACATATTATTGTACAATTTTAGCCTTGCTTATTTGGTAGTACAGGTTAAATTATTCTTTTGGTTTATGGTTTCTTATTGCCACTTCCATGACATAGCTTAAATTAAATTATATTTGAAATCATTCTCTATTATGTAAGTGTGTGTGTGTGTGTGTGTGTGTGTGTGTGTGTGTGTGTGTGTGTGTGAGTGTGAGTGTGTGTGTGTGCATGTGTGGGTGTGTGCGTGTGCATGTGTGCACTTGTGTGTGTGTGTGTGTGTGTGTGTGTGTGTGTGTGTGGAGATGTTATGTTGGGGATTTGTTATTAATGAAGTTGCAAATGAGAGGTCTTGGAGGTTAGCAACAAAATCATCCTTTTTTTAGTCATTATATATCATGTTAGATTCATTGATACTCATTTCAAAGTAATAGATTTACAAGTATACTCTATTAGTGGATTTATCTAAGATAATTATAGTATTTTTAAATGTGTTGTGTAAGTGGTACATATTTTCTAAGATGCCAAATCATAGATGTTATGAATAGAAAATAAGATGTCACCTCATTATCTTAAAATGATTTAATTACAAATTTATTGATATGCTAATAATGTTTTTATGGTGAAGTTATATTCTTATGATGTTTTTTAAGTTGCATGCACATTTAATAAGCCTCATCTTATTTTTTTAATTTATTGAAATGTTTTTCCTCTTCATGTTGCATATTGAGTTTGGAAATATTATAGTTATATTCTATTTTTTGAAGTTTGGTTGATTAACATGTTTATTACTTTGATTAATGAGATGGATTTGACATGGGAAATCATTTATTTAGAGTAATGTTGAAACTTAATTTGTACACTCTTCAATGCATGATGTAGGTGTGAGTATTTTTATAAAGATAAATAAAGATATATCATTATCATTCAATATAGCATATGTTATAGCAATTTTGTAGTATAGTGAACCAAATTAAATTGTGTAAAGGAACAAACAATGTTGGAAATATTGTCATTGATGTCAAAAGTCTAGCATTATTGGTGATAAAGGACCCATTGCATTTAATGTTGTTTGTAATAAATTTATCTTGGCTAATGTGAGTTAATATTTATTTAATATTAATGAATATATTTTTGGTTGCATATGAGACAAAAGAAGGGCCCATGGAGAAGTCAAAGAGCCACGGGGTAAAGACAAAAGAAGGATGGGACGTATTTTCCCATGAAGATTCATCTTGGGGAATTCTAAGAGTCACCAAGTGAAGACAAAAGAGGAAGGGCACAATTTCTCATGAAGGGACACTTTGAGGAATACAAAAAGTCACCAAGATAAGGACAAAAGAGGGAATGATGTTTTTGCTCATGAAGGGTCACCACATGACTTTTCAAAGGCAAGGATATGAAGGGTCATACAAGTTTGGCACCATTTTCCATGAAGAATGAAGGGTCAAAAAAGGGGGAAGGCCAAAGGTCATTTGGAAAGATATAAATAAAGGATTGAGAAGCCATTTGTAAGATGAGAGATAGAGGTTGATTTGATATTGTAATATCTAGCTTAGAAGAGAAATTATGAGAGATGAATATGATTTGTATTTTTTATATCTAGCTTAGAAGAGCAAAGGTGAGAGAGAGGAAAGAGATGTATTAAACTATCATTTGTTGAGATAGCAACATTGAGAGATAGGTGTTTGGTATACACAAAGGGGTTGGTGCTCCTGTGAGTTGATGCTCACAAATTGTTGCAGGGTTGGTGCTCAGTAAAGGGGTTGGTGATCCTATGGGTTGGTGCTCATGAATTATTGCAGGGTTGGTGCTCCTATGGGTTGGTTCTCACGAATTATTGTTGGTTTAGTGCTCAGTAAAGGGGTTGGCACTCCTATGGGTTGGTGCTCGGCAAAGGGGTTGGTGCTCCTATGGGTTGGTGCTCATGAATTATTGCTAGGTTGGTGCTCAGCAAAGGGGTTGGTGCTCATGAATTGTTGTTGGGTTGGTGCTCAACAAAGGGGTTGGTGCTCCTGTGGGTTGGTGCTCATGAATAGTTGTTGGGTTGGTACTCAGCAAATGGGTTGGTGCTCCTTCAAGTTGGTGCTTACAAATATTGTTTGGGTTGGTGCTCATTCATATACTTGAGATTGTTCTCCATAGTTTTCTCCACATTGGGTTTCCACATTATATCTGGTGTCTCTCTCTATCTTGTGTGGTGTTTATTGTTTGAGTTTTATTGCATATGTTGAATGGGGTTTGATTAAGTGGAATTTGGTTAAGGGAAATATTTATAAGATATATGATATATTGATTCACCCCCCCTCAGTATATCCCATGCTTAACAATTGGTATCTGAGTAGGTTTCTTCAGAAAGAGTTTTACAGCTTGAAGGTAGATCGGAAAAACACAATGGCTAGGTCACAAGAAGGATTTTCTATAAATAAGGCACCTTTGTTTGATGGGATGAATTATGCTTTTTAGAGCATGCGAATGAAGGTTTATTTGATGGCCCTTGGATTTGACATATGGAAAGTAGTGGTGGAGGAATATGAAGAGCCACAAACATCTACAATTACTCCAGCAAAAAAGAAGGCAATTGAATGTAATGCTAAAGCTTTAAATGTTATTTTATGTGGTTTATGTGAATCTAAATTTGTTAAAGTTATGCAATGTAAATCTGCTCATGAAACCTATGTAAAACTTGAGAATATTTACAAAGGTGATGGAAAGGTGTAGGAAGCTAAGCTTCAGACTTTTAGAAGGTAGTTTGAAAGTTTGAAGATGGTAGAAGAAGAAGAAATAGCAAGTTATCTCTTGCGATTTGATCAGATGGTAAATCAGATTCAAGGTCTTGGAGAAACATTGGAAGAGTCAGCGGTGGTGCAAAAGGTTTTGAAATCTCTACCAATGAGATATGATGTAAAGGTTTCAGCAATCGAGGAGATGAAGAATTTAGCCAAGCTAAAGATGGATGAGCTTCATGGTATACTCACAGCATATGAGATGTAGATAGAACAAGATAAACCCTCAAAGAGAGAAGCATCTTTCAAGACATCAAAGAAAGAGAAAGCTAAGATTCAAGAATCAAGTGATAGTTCTAGTGATGATGAAGATGACAACAAAGCACTTTTCATTTGCAAGCCGAAAAGAGGAGCAGGTAAATATCAATGAAAATTACCTTTTAAATGTTTTAATTTTGGAAAGATTGGACATTTTTCAGCTAGATGCCCAAATAAGGGTAATGATGATGAAGAAGAAAAGCCTACATACAAGAAGAATTTCAAAGGCAAATCCAAGAAGGGATTCGAGAAGAAGATCCTGTATTATAAGGATCCTAGCTCAGTCGAAGATAGTGGAGTCAATGATTCAGAAGAGGAAGAGATTCTATTCATGGCCATACATGAAGATGATCGAGAAAAAGAAGAGGAAGAAGCTAAAGTGAATATGGAATGAGAACTCATTTGTGCCCTAGAAGAGTTAAAAGCTATTGAGAAGAAGAATCAAAGATTAAAGCACCAGATCTAGAAAAATGAATAGGAATCAAAGGAAATGATTGAAGATCTACAAGCACACTTTGAAGAAGCCAAGAAAAATGAAGAAGATCTCACAGCATAGTTGGAAATAGCAAGAAAAGAATGTGAAAGGTATGTTATTGAAATTGCCTCTTTAAAAGAAGATATTGAGAAAGCAGTCAATGATAAAGTCATTAGTGATTCAAAATTTGAGGATAGCACTAACATGCTGAATAATATATTGGAAAGTCAAAAAGCAAATTTAGATAAGATAGGGATCAGATTTGAAAAGAAAAAGAGATATGTTGAAGCTCTTACAAAAGAGGAAACAAAAAGGGGAGAAGTGAAGAATACAAAGGACATTTTAAACAGAGAAGGCTAGAAAGAACAAAGCTACAAAAGGTAATCAGGTCAGAGATATATACACAGGTCTTATTTTTATGGCTATTGTTTTTATTGTAATGGATATGGTCATAAGAAATTAGAATGTAGAAAAAGAGCTAACAATTTCAGAAATAAGGAGAAGGAAAGTCAAGTAGAGTGAAGCAAAAGCCACAACTCTTTTGCTCCTCTATCAAGCTTTGATAAAGAGACCATAGTATGCTACAATTGCAAAAACTTCATACACATAGCTTGGTATTATAGAAGCGTGTTAGTGTTAGTCAAGAAGGATCATATTTTCAAAGCTCCATTCATCAAGAAGAAGGTTCAAACATGTTCATGGCAGAAGAAACAACCTGAAGATTCTATGCTGGTTCAAATAGCCCTGCATGTAAGAGGTAAATATCAGCCATGGTTAATTAATAGCAGATGTTTGAGGCATATGATAGGAGATAAAATTAAGTTCATTACTCTAAAGAAGATAAATGGTGGTACAGTGAGATTTGGAGATAAAACCACTGCTAGGATAGCTAGAAAAGGTACTTTGAGTTTGGATTATGGTAAAAATAAGACTAAGAATGTTTTATATGTAAAAGGTCTTAAGCATAATCTATTGAGTGTTATTAAAATATGTGATTAAGGATATACATTAAATTTTCATAAAGAATGTTCTGAGATTAGAAGAAAAGATTCAAATGAGATCATTGCAAATGCTCAAAGGATAGAGAACAATGTATATGTATTGTCAGATATATTTTCAAAGGCACGATCAAAGGACACATTCAAAGATCTGTGAGAGGATCTGGGAGTAATTTCTATTACTTCCATTGATGTTCAACATCAGTTGAGGGGGAGTTAAGTGTTAGCTCCAAGTAGGCCCTTTGCCATTGATGTTAAAGGGGGAGAATAATAGGTACAAGTACATGTGCAAAAATAGGTATAGGGAACAGGTACAGGTTGCTACAATAAGGGCAAGATATTGTATGTTTTCAAATGATAGTATGTGTAGGTAACAGGATGTAGCAGTTCTAGATTGAGGTTACTATCAATGACAATGGGGGAGATTTTTGGAAATATTGTCATTGATGTCAAAGGTCTAGCATTATTGGTGATAAAGGCCCCATTTCATTTAATGTTGTTTATAATAGATATATCTTGGCTAATGTGAGTTAATATTTATTTAATATTAACGAATATATTTTTGGTTGCATATGAGACAAAATA
Organism: Torreya grandis; assembly: GCA_037957365.1. Lineage (NCBI taxonomy): Eukaryota > Viridiplantae > Streptophyta > Pinopsida > Cupressales > Taxaceae > Torreya > Torreya grandis. The sequence goes on along the minus strand of JARHVA010001038.1, from coordinate 3,834,205 downwards.
AGGGCCCATGGAGAAGTCAAAGAGCCACGGGGTAAAGACAAAAGAAGGATGGGACGCATTTTTGCATGAAGAGTCATCTTGGGGAATTCCAAGAGTCACCAAGTGAAGACAAAAGAGGAAGGGCACAATTTCTCATGAAGGGACACTTTGAGGAATATGAAAATTCACCAAGATAAGGACAAAAGAGGGAAGGACATTTTTTCTCATGAAGGGTCACCACATGACTTTTCAAAGGCAAGGATATGAAGGGTCATACAAGTTTGGCACCATTTTCCATGAGGAATGAAGGGTCACAAAAGGGGTAAGGCCAAAGGTCATTTGGAAAGCTATAAATAAAGGCTTGAGAAGCCATTTGTAAGATGAGAGATAGAGGTTGATTTGATATTGTAATATCTATCTTAGAAAAGCAATTGTGAGATATGAATATGATTTGTATTTGTTATATCTAGATTAGAAGAGCAAAGGTTAGAGAGAGGAAAGAGATGTTATATTGAACTATCATTTGTTGAGATAGAAACATTGAGAGATAGGTGTGTGGTATACACAAAGGGGTTAGTGCTCTTGTGGGTTGATGCTCATGAATTGTTGTTGGGTTGGTGCTCGGCAAAGGGGTTGGTGCTCTTGTGGATTGGTGCTCATGAATTATTACTGGGTTGGTGCTTGGCAAAGGGGTTAGTGTTCTTGTGGGTTGGTTCTCATGAATTATTTTTGGGTTGGTGCTCAGAAAAGGGGTTGGTGTTCCTGTGGGTTGGTGCTCACAAATTTTTGATAGGTTGGTTCTCGGCAAAGGGGTTAGTGCTCCTATGGGTTAGTGCTTAGTAAAGGGGTTGGTGCTCCTGCAAGTTGGTGCTTGTGAATATTGTTTGGGTTAGTGTTCATTCATATACTTGAGATTGTTCTCCATGGTTTTTCCCACATTGGTTTCCACATTATATCTAGTGTCTCTCTCTATCTTGTGTGGTGTTTATTGTTTGAGTTTTATTGCATATCTTGAATGTTTGATTAAGTGGAATTTGTTAAAGGGAAAGATTTATAAGATATATGATATACTGATTCACCCCCCCTCTCAGTATATCCCATGCTTAATAAACAAATGTAATGAAATTTTAGAGTATTTGGTTATTGATAAGTTGGAAATGAATTTATATAATGTTTGAAACTAGATTATAAGTATGTTGTAGTATGAACAAAGGTAGTATTACACTAGTATCATTTTTGTATAGAGTATTCATGTCAACTAATAAATATGATAATGGAGAATTTTTCATTGGAAACTTTGCATTTCACTATTTTTATAATTTAAGAACAAAATTACGTAAATTATCCTTTAAGTAATGTGGGTTTATTATTAAACATGTTATTATTTTTTGTTGGGATTATATAGGTAAATCACATTAGGATATATGTTAAGGGAACTCTAATCTTTTGCCACCATTTTCTACTTTTTAATCATTTTGTTGGGTTCATAATACTTCACCAAGTAAATGATACCAATCCCACATTGCACCAAGGTCTAATTCTCCTACTTGTTGAACATAGTCAAACCCTTATAGGCTGGGAGGTTTCCCCAGGGGGCTCCTCTTTTATGGAGGTATCTTAGGAGGACTCCCCAATGGAGGATCCTACTGAGGGTTCCCATCTTCCTTCTAAACACTCCCCATAGAACAATTTATCATAGTACCCCTAGACAACCTCCCTCTCAAATTTTTATTTATCCCTAAGCCTAAACCTATTGAAATAGGGACCCTTATGAAATCAACCTAGAAATGGAAGGCCATTATAATGGAGGAGCCAAAAAAAAACAAATAGTTGCTGGAAAACTTTAACTTAAAGGTACATCAAGTAGGGGTTGGCCTAGACAAACTTATCCAGGACTAGAGTGCACTACACAAGTAGGCTAAAGCAATAGTCCAGACCTTTGTTCACTTTGCTCAACCCCCTCATTCCCCTATTATGAAATCACCTAAGGTTTTAAAATCCCCCCTTAGTGTTCCCCCCTAAATAGTCTCCCATGCAGGCAAAAGGTAAAAAGTACCCCAGAATGATATTCTATAGGGAAGTGATAGAAGGCACTGGTAACCACACTCAGGCTAAAATTTTAAAGGAAAAACCTACCATCCTAGTGAAAGACACTATTGATGTTGATTATCCTAAGGAAGGACCTTCTTCCTAGTTCTGTTATGGTTTCCTGCTTTCTATTTTCATTCTAAGTATTGTTACTTTTTGTTTTTTGTCTTCTCAACCCTAGTCAGCTTATTAAAACTTCTACAATGCACTCTTGTGGTTACAGATCCCTATAAAACCTAAATTTTACCATATCAAATAAAAAAATATTAAGAGAACTCTAGGATTTTGGATCTAGGCACAAGTTAAGATAAGAACCACTAATGAATTAAAGGAATCATTTAATATTAAAAATATTATTTTACCATGCATAATATTATGTTTTAAATTTATATAAATTGAGGTGTAATAAATAAATAAAGTTAGTAAATTTATTTGATATAACTTTGAGCAAAATTATCCTAAGATTTAATGACAATTAGTCAAACAACCTTGAAGTAAAGTTCTTTTTATTTTTATAAAATACAGACAAGTTTCAATGTTATTTTATTGAATTTGAACAAATACATGTTATATTAGCATATTTTTAATACTTATTAAATATCTGGTCAAATATACAAAATTAACAATCTAATTATTTAATGTTTTTTCTTATTCGTGGAAATTTTGCTTGTCCCAAGCCAATATTTTCCTTCTGGAATTTGATTTAAATAAAAAGATAAATTTTCCCAAAACCAAAACTAAGTCTCATTATCAATTCTATTAGGATATGAAAATTGATATTTGATACTAGAATAATTTTAGATATTTATAATCTGAAATAGTCACACTTTTCCAAAGGGAAATAATGAAGAAAAGTTATCGACTTTTTTCTCCCTACAAAGTCGATCAAAAATTGACATATAATAAATTATCCGAGTCAAATTCCTTGAAAACAAAGGTTGTATCCTATTCCTTATAGCTTCAAATCATCCTAGGAATATTCATATTTAATTTACCTTCAATTTTTCTATTTTTATCAAGTCCTTTTCAACCAGTTTGTTTTAGAGTTCCTCATAGAAAAATAGTTTGTGCCACCAATTTTGGTTTGGTAGTTTAGTTATGTGTATTATTCACCCTATAACTTTTGAAATGCCTTTATTGAGATTATTATATATCATTATATTATTTATTGTATTTATATAAGTTTATATCAATTATAATCTCTATGGGATTACTTCATCATGATAGTTATTTACCTTCCACTAGAATGCCTTTTTCCCATTGTTGTGGATATAGAGTAAAATGTAGTTAAGAGTGGAATCAAATGGTTTTTGGTGAGAGAGAAATTTTGATATGGTTGTGATATATTCTTATCTATGATAAAATGATTATACCTTACATGGATAGTTGGGACTACAATCTGTTAGTACTCATGTTACATATAGTCAGTTTAGTTTGTACATGAGACTAAACTCAATTAACATCCTTAAACTTCAATCTATGGAAGGATGATGTTAATATTCATATAGGTCATGCTAGTGAAGTGAGAATATGTATTAAGTTATTTTTATTGATGTGTGTCTTATATTTTATAGAATTTTCACATCTATCTATAGGTGACATAATTATTAAATTTAAAATAAATAAATAAAAATTGTATGTATTTATGCATGTCTAAATCATCAATTTTTGGGCATAATAAATATGATGAAATTTTAATAATTTTGTGTATCATAATAAATATACAATTTAAATCACATAATTTTAAAGTTTAAATCACATGATACAATTATACAACTTTATTCCTCATGCAATATTAAAATAACATCAAGCATGCTAAGACCATATTGTTAAAATATTATTATATTATTGACATCAATTTTTTTATCTTTTAACTTGTTCTTTCCTCTACTATGATGGGTTTCATTTATAGAATAAATTTACCAATGTTTTCTTAATATTTCAAGATCACTTTCAACTTGAACTTTATCTTCAACTATGATAGTCTCCAAAGTAGAAAAAAACCTCTCTTGTTCATTATAAATAAGTGGTGGTGTAATGAAATGCTTTCCATTGCTATAATAATTCCCAGTTTTTTATAAATGAATGTAAGCCTCTTTTCAAATTTGGTGCATTTCCCTCTATGTAGGAATGTATCTATTCTACTAAAACATTATTTACATTATAATTACACTTATATCAATAAAATATTTATCAAAATATCCAAATACAAAATATTATAGGCATAGATTTGAAGATGGAGTGTATAATGTATTATGTTGTCTAGACATGATGTAAAGAGTTATTTTACTGAACCAAGGGTGATACAAATAATGGTAGACAAAAAATAACCGATAGTTAACATATAAATCATTTATTAATGTTTCACAAATTTTATGGAGAGCACGTTTTCAAAAATTGTAGGCATGCATTTTCTTGTGTGCATATCCCTTCAAAGAAACCATCTAATCTCATTAAAATGTTGAATAATTGTTCCCCATCTCATAGGTAAGATATTTTTTATCATTTTCAAATGATATAAATAATACCAAACAAGTATTAATATATTATCTTTTTGCTTCCTCCTCCATTAGTATTCATAATTTTTATTTCCCCATGTTTGTGTTCCATTACCTCATTCCTAAGAAAAATAAAAGAAAATCAATATATATATATATATATATATATATATATATATATATATGTATATATTGATATATAATGTGCACTTTGGACATGCATGTAAAGTAATATTTCATCTTTTAAAATTTATGAATACAACCAAAGGCACCCTCTAGCAATAAGGCCAATTTTGTAAGAAAAATAACCTCTTATGAAAGAGTTCATTTTTAGATTATTTCATATAAAATGTTATCAAATGTAAAACTTATATAACATTTCCTTATACTATTAGGAATCAATCCCTATACGCCCTTGGAAATAAAACTTGTGAAACTCTCTATAAAAGTGTCACATCCTTACCAAATCATTATACTATGTTTAGTATACCTTCAATAATTTTTAAATAAATATCTCAAAAAATAATAAAAATTGTAAATAAGTTTAATTTTTAAATATATACAAGAAAAAATATATCTTCAAAATAACCTCGTGGTATAATAGTAACTTGTTAGATATTGATCCATCTAATCACCCATAGTTAAGATCATTATATGTCTTAATTTTAATAGTGTATGGTTCCCCCTACCTAACACGAATCTGAATTATTCCTGGCACTTTCTATATTTGGAAAAAATGAGTCTTTATATATATTTACCTTTACTCATATAATCATATTATATTATTATGTTATTATTATAAATTATCAAAATTTTCTTCACTTTGGCATGGAGAGTACAATAGAAAAACATGGAAATTAACACAAACATTAGCTATAAATCATATAAAATGATTAAGAATAGATTTGTATAGGAAAATGATAAATTTTACTAGGGCTTTGCTTCTTAAATTTACCTTGTTATTTATTTTTTACATGGGATAGTTTTCATAATTGTCAATGCCTTATCAAATGATGCAACTTCTATACTTGTAATAAATATTCATTATTTTTCCTCCCACCATTTTTGAGTAAAATATATGAATGTTAACTTCCTAATTTGATAAATGATTGAAACATATTATGTAAAAGTATGAGAAAACTTTTTACACATGGAATGAAGTATTAAGTGATTGTAAAATTATTCTAAGAATTATGTTTGGCATCATAAAATTCATCTTTGAAATATTATGTATTCCATCTCCTTATGATATGTTATGGTCCTAAGTCACCATTTGTATGTGATTATTTTAATAATACACCATGGGAAAAAACTATTTCCCATTGGTAATACATCATTTCTATAAAATAAATTGCATATGGTTGCAAAATATTAACACACCTTAAATTTAATATTGGTTATCCTCATTTCTATCATCATAATGACAAATAGAAAAAATAAGTGCATTTATTGTATTATGTTATCTTCAATGCAAGATCAACTAAATGCACAGTTTTGTTTTTATTATTAACTTTCATCACATTTTTCAAGTTTTATGGAAGCCATTAATCTATTTTTTTAATTAGATCAACCAATATCTCAGACACTTGGGCACCACAATCATAATGCACACGTGAATTGGTACTAAGCTTAAATGCAACTTCATTGACTATTTATCATTATTTTTCCCATATTTTTAACCATGAATGCATCATATGCCATTATTATTTCCATCCTTGCTCCAAATTTATATCCCTTTCTTATATTCCAATACATATTGATATTCTTGGTTTATTCATGTCATAATTTTGATATATCTCTCTATATTTAGATGTACCACCTTAAATACACTGTTTCTATCAATTTAATTCATATTTTGAAAACACTTAAGAGTAATAGTTGATTTTATGAAGATTATATGAATGTACCTAAATAAAAAGTCATTCTAGATCTCTTCTACAATATTTTCTTGAATATTTCTAATTAAGTTTTCAAATATGTTTTATATTATAAAATAGTCATCACACTTTTTTGTTATGAATAACCCAGTCCATGCAAATATCTCATCATAGTTAATGTTATAATATTTTCTAGAGTACCATCTTCTAATCACCTTGAAATTTTATTTTCATGCATTTAATATTTCATGAAATCATTCCCCATTTTAAAGTTCCATAATATATTTTCTTATATGAACTGATTCCCTTGGTGGTCTCATTGGTCCATTTATTCTCATATCATATATAATTTTTTTATGGTGTAATAAGTTAAAAAAAATAGATTCAACAACTTATTCACAAGAACATCATCTACAATCTTGTTCTACAATATAACTTTTAATTTTTTCAAGATATTTCAATTCATTAAATTTTCCTATAATTAAGTTATAAGGACATATTTTTATTTAATTATATTATTTAACAATGTGTATTCATAAAAAATGATCTATACCCCATTGTTGTGTTCTCAATGCCTGGGGAGACTGAGTATAAAGGTTTTTTACGATAAAAATGGGAATAATTTTTTTGGGTTTCAAAATTTTCCAGTATCTCCCAAAAATAGTACAGTACGTAAGATCATTCCAAGACATTTCTAATGCATATTGGAATGCATAAAATAAACATCATATATTGTAGATACCACTAGTCAAAGTTTAGGTAAAAGGTGGTCAATAGTCAAGCATAGGTCTATGGTGATGTGGATGTGTGTATGGATGACAAGTGGACCAATTGAAATGTGACATGTGGCAAAGAAAAAAATGGTAAAAGGGTGTTTTTGGTTTTTTTCCTCTAATCTTTGACATTTGGGTTCAGACAGATGAGCCCCATTATTTACTGGCTAGGGGTCCTTAGCTAGGGTCAACATACTCTTTTTGTAGAGGGATACCTTTTCCTCCATAGATTCATATTATTGTATACTTGTGTACCTAATTTTTTGTTTATTTGATGTATTTTTGAGTGATTGAAGTGATCCTTTAACATAGAACACTGGGAATAGATGTTGCATGTGCTTCGAGAAGGTGGAGAATGATTATTGAGCATTACTAGAGTCTTTCAAAGTTATGGTGGAATAAATTTATAAGTTTTGATATTTCATTATGGTATTTTAAGTTTTTCATTTTTACTTTCAATCAAATTTTAATGGATTGTTTTGAATGAACCTGGAGACATAAGCAATTACCAAACTCCATAAAAAAATTTGGTGTCATCTTTATTTTGATTTTGCATTCTAATTTTTGATTTATTTTCTACATTTAATCAATCAAGTTTAATTTTCATAAAATCATATTTTATCATTTTAAAACATTTATATAAAATTAATGTAAGTGAAATTAGTATTGATTGATCAAATGGTTGATTGAATTTGGTGAATTTTAAAATCAGATTTTGATCAGTTGATATTCATTAAAATTTAGATTTTTGATCAATTTTAGATTCATTTTAATCATGAAAACTGATAAATTAAAAAATACTTATGTAAACTATTTATTAGTATGGGGTATACTACATTTTATGGATCATTCATGGCCATTATACCCCATTCCCCTAGGTAGCTACATAATTCTACTCAAATTTATTATTACATACATTTATTACATCTATTTTAACACCCTTGTGAAATTATACACATGACATACATATTACATTACATAATTATTCTTAGATTATCTTACATTTTGATGTTGTGTTTGCACATTATATTGGATTACCACGTAGTTATCATATATGCTCTAGCTAATAGACATTTTGTAAAGGCTTTTATTTTGAGGACAAATATTTCATAGGTTTAATAATTACCCTCAAAAGAGGGGGCATTTATAGGGGTTTGTGATAGATATCAAGATCCTATATTGTACTCATAGAACATTTTTTAGTACACATGTTAAGTTATAGAAAATTAGACATGAGTAAACAAAGAGGGAAAACAATGATTCATAAAGCAATACAATGACATAAATTTTAGACTAGAAAGACATTAAATCCCAAATATGGACACTAACACCACATGGCACTATTTTCTAATATGTGTTTCTACTATATAGTAGCCTTAGTTTTAATAAAACTTATATTGACCAAAATTATACATTAGGTGCAATAAAAATTTGCATAGATCTAGTTATAGGTTTGACAATTATGCTTAGATTTTACTCAAAATCACACTAGCTCATCTCATATTCATATTAATTTATTAGATTGGGTGCATAACATCATGGTCATTTACATATTTGATTCAAATACGTAGATACAATTATTACAAATTAGTACATAATTAGTATACCCAAATATCAGATTGGGGGTATTACATGACACATTATTTCTATAGGCTTAGTTACACACACATTGAACATATGGAATAACAAATTTCATGTTATTATCTATGTTTTATACAATTGACATCATATTCTAGTTATCACCACTTTCATGCCTTAATATATCTTCAATGATTGGTATTCTTTAATGGCTTAGAGACACCTAATGTACCTGAGTGGTCACAGAGCTAACATATACATTTAGATATAATCAATTAGACATTTATAGTACTTTGTGAAATTTAGTTTTAGATGCATCTACTACACATGGGTTGGAAATGATGTATTTTTATCCTAATTTAGTTCTTGATCCACCCACATGATAGGGTTGGACACAAATATCAATCTAATCTAACCTACTCATAGGTCATGATCTACCAATGAGGGGTGGGCAATGATGGAGTCAAAAATGGATTGAATTATTGATCCACCCACACATGAGGATTTATAAATATATTATCTTAGTCTAAGTTATTCAATGATTGATTAATATATACACATGTTCGTGCACACACATAGGTTGTCAATAAGCTCATGTATTGGTTCACATACCCAATGAGGTGTATTTGTTCCTTTCCTCTTTCCCATATCTTTACTAAGTTTTACTAAGTTACATATTTATTCAACATAGTATTTTTATTTTGATATATCTTAATAAAAGATTAATTTATGCACATTTCATTTATAGATCATGTTTTAGATCATGATTCACATACACATACCCAGATTCACATAATTAGACTCATCTTCAAAGGATTCATTCCCTAAGCAAGCTAAGGTACTCTTATTTTCATCTATACTATTCATTTTTATTTGTTAATTTTATAAAATACAAGGGAGGGTGGGGGCGGGAGGGGTGGGGGGGGGGGGGGGAGGTACAAATTTAATCACCTAAAAGTGGTAATTGAGTGCTACTTGAGATAACCTATTCCTAACTTAGACCTAGACCTATCTTAGAGCCTATTGTTCAACTTTTCTATCCTTTGTGAAGACCATAAGAATCCCTAGTCATCATAAATATAGTCTCATACCCTCATTTCTTGATTCTAGCCCTTTGAGCCTAACATTCTACTAGCTAGACATTAGTGTTACATTAAGGACATTACAATAATGTGGCACTAGTGTCCCCAAAATGGCACCTATTTTCTTTACCTTATATTTCCAAAATGAATATATTTTCAAATTTAAAGTCATCCTAAGGTTGGATTAATCAATTTTTATTATCCACCCAAGATAAAAACACTATAAATACATGAATTTTATCTATATATCCATTATATGGAAATTAAATGCAAAATACCTTTTTAAACATGAAACCAATTAATCAAAATAAAGGTTATTAATACCTATTCTACCCTAATTTTGAAAACTACCATCTAAAACTGTGATAAGCTCATATTTTATATATTTTAAATCTCAATCACACTCAATTCATTCAAGGCCACATGAATTTTAGCATTCACTTGTACTGGTTCCAATAACTTAGGTAGGAAAACTACATCAGGCTTGATACCTCCTTAAAGTATTGGTATGTAGATATCATGCCAACATAAGTGTGTGTATCACACATATAAAACATCAAAACCACTAACCCATTTTTCTCATGGTGCTCATTAAAACCAATACAAGAATAAAAACCTAAGGTTTTTGAAGGAAAATAAAGCTACAGGAAAAAGTATTGATCACATAGACCTGAAATTTTTCCAAGAGCTAGAATAAGACTTGATCTATTATATTCAAAAATAATTTAGACATAAGACACTATAAATATTATAAGAACATTAAATCCACATTTAAAATCTATCCAAATGTGGCACTATTATCCAAGAGGGGTTATAATAAAGGGATTCAGTTGATGACACTCAGACATGTTCTTATCTTAATTTTAAGCACTCAAATCATTCATATTAGGTGTTTTCTAGATAAGTCTTTATTTATAAATATTTATTATTATTTTTATAAAATAAAATATATTAAAATATATAAAAATCAATGGTTATTTTATGAATATTATTTCCCTTATTTAGACTACTCATACCTTTAATCAAACATATGATTTACATAAGTGAAACCCTAAAAGGTTAAAACACATAGGCAATAAAGCCTTTTGCATATTTTTCTCTCTATGATTATGGAAAATATTTAAACTTTATATTTTTATTTTTTATTATTCAAATATTGTTATATGGCTCAATACAATTATATCCTCATACATTAAATGTATTGATTAATGCATATATACATTTAAGTTAATATGATACTATTCCCAGTAGTTGGCCCACACATAAAGTTTCAATGGACCATTTAAAATATTTGATAGGATTGTTCAAACCCATTGCATGTATGTATTTATGTTCTAAAATATTAACAATATCACTAAGGATACACCATATCCATAGTTTGAGAATAATTAAGTTAGATACATATTTATATTACTCACCTACTAGCTGTTGTAACAAAATTAGTATTATTTTTATTTTCATGTTGACATTATGAAACCAAAATATATTTTATTGGTGATTTTAGTGAAATATTGATTTATGTCTTTTTCAAATTTTATTTTATGAGTAAAAATTTTAGATTTAGTTGTATTCTACAATTCAGTTAAAAAAACTAAAACATATTATTCCCACAGTCAAACTCATTAAATGAAAGACACAATTCATGTTATTGAAATGTATTTATTTATTTTTTTCACAAAATATTCCATTGTATGGAACTAAATACTTTTTTATGTTTTGTTTTAAGAATAATATAATCAAATTATTTTTCTCAATTTTTTTGCTTTTCTTAATTTTTTTGAAAAGAAAGAAACTAGGAATAGGGTGTGTAAGAATAGCTGTTGAATGTGTGTAAGTTGAATCCAGATGATTATGGATAGATCCTATTTGGATTTGGAGGGTGACATAAAAATAATAAAACACTAAAATAAACTTATTTTTTAGACAAGTAGATGGGTGGATTGACTAGTGTGAGCTATATCTTAGAAGCAAAAGCTTTATAGGAGGCTATCAATCCACTTGATTTTAAACACTTAAGTGGTAATGATAAAAATATATATTTGCCTCATATGATTATAAAAATTAAATTAAATATATAAAATAATAGTAAATTAATTAATAAAGCTAAATTATTTTCTTAGATGGCTAAAATAAAGCAACTAGTTTAGTTAATGTTAATGTTAAAATAAAGTTATGGATTTTGGTTTGGATTGGTTTGATAAAGGTCAAAAGAGTTATTTTTTTTGGGTTGGGAAGGGGTTGAGATTGTGAAGGATAATTTATTAAATAAAAAAAGAGGGATAAATGGTCAAAAGAGGGCCAAGAAGGTAAAGGGACAAATGGTCAAAATGAGGCCAAGAAGGCAAAGGGGCAAATGGTCAAAATGAGGCCAAGAAGGCAAAGGGGTAAATAGTGATCAAGAAGACAAAGGGTATATGGATAAGAGGATAAAATGACAAGAGGGTGATGAAGGAAATATGTGAAAGAAGAAGGCCAAAGGAAAGGGAATATAAAAATTAAGATAGCTAAACAACAAGATTACCTCAATGTTTGAAGATGCTTATTGATGAAGATTGGTTTGTTGATAGTTGATGAAGACTTGAAGTAATTTTGGTAGAGTTTTGTTACTTGAGATCCTTCTATTCAAGATGATTACCTCCTTGATGATACCTCCAAACCTGAAACACAAATGTTAATAACAAAATACTAACTTTCAAACTTTTTCTTGGATGAATGAGAGGGGGTATTTATAGCATCTGATGTGAAGAAACATGCCAAAATAGAGGAATAGTGAAGAAATTTGAATTTATTCTAGTGGGATCATGAATGAGTCAAGGATGTGGTTGGTGGGGATTTCCACTTTGATCATAAGTCTCCCATTTGGGGTTTGTGTGTCTCCCACCTTACACATGAGTCCAATTTTGAATGGGAATCATGTACATGGGTTTAAATGAGACCAATGACTTCTCCCCACCCTTTATTTCTTTCACACAAGCACTTAAATGGGTGTCACACCAAATATGGTTCCATTTTCCATGTGGGGGATGAAAAGTCTAAGGTGAGGTTGTGGAACATTCCCATTTGGGTTGAGAAGTCTCCCATTTTAGCTAAGAAGTCAAAAATGGTGTCCCTTTGTCTTTACCAAAGTATTAAAGAGGTATGTATCTCTTTTAAAGTCTAATTTCATGTGGGAAAGACAAACTACATGTTTAATAATGACCCCTTAAAGGTAAATTCACCATATTTTAAAGGGGGAACTTTGTGATGCTAAAATGAAGTCATTAGGCACTTTGGGAAAGGGTCCCAAGTGGGGTATGGTGTCCCACATCAAGAAGTGTCATTTCTAAGCCATGCCACTTACCACATCACCTCCAAATCACATGTCATGTCACTTGCCATGGCATCATGCCATGTCATCATGAATAGTGATAGCGGGGCCCATAGTGAATAGTGATGATGAATAGTACTTTAAAATAGTGATTTTGAATGACATCATGTGACTAAGAGAATAATGATTTGGTCAGGTTAAGAGATGTTTTGGGAAGGTTAAAGAAGTTTTAAGGGATCTTGAGGCATTTATGCATAAAAAATTGTAAGTGTGTAATTTTCTAATGTCTACATTTTACCCCTTTTTATTATGTAGCCTTGAATTAACAAGCCAAAAAATAATAACTAATCACTTGGTCAAAGGATAGGGTACCTTGAGTATGGGAGGAGGTGTTCTCCTTCAAACTAAGAGTTGATGAGGAAAGGTTAAATCAGGTGTAGGTTTGATAAGAAGTTGATGGTGAGGCACTAGGTGGTGTCACAAGATAGATGGGTATGTGAAATACCAATGGGTTCACAAAATATGACTAAGCACAATAGTCAAGATTATGCAAAGACTAAAGGTGCCAATGTTGATAACAAAAAAGTCAAGTTTTAAGATAAATGACAAGGTAACTAGTCCCTAGCATTAGTCACAACTAATCAGGTTAGTCTTATCAAGGCTCCTAGATATGGTTAGTGTTGACTTAGGTATCCAAGGTAGGAAGTGATCTCAATAAAACATAAATGGTCTAGTTTTACATGAGGTGGTGTAAATATTTAAAATTTAAACATAGTAAGGTTGGTTGTTGCAGTCAAAAGTTATTGCAAAAAACACTAATGTTCTAGGTCAAAATCAACTGATGTTAAGGTGGACATGGTGAAAGCATGGGTGGATTGGGTATGGGTTACAAGGGGATGGCAGAGCTAACTCCAAATACACATGGTATGTGGGCATTTCCTACATAGTTCTATAGATAGGAATCCAAAAAGAATAGCAGGCCAAATGTTGTTATTTTGAGGTGAATGTTGTTGGTTAATTTGGTTGCCCCATCTGATATGTAGGTAGGTCTAGGTGAAGGACATTAGAGAAAGGGAAGCTCCAAAGGGTGGAAAAGATGGATATAAAATAGTTTTCAATGGGTGTGGTAGAAATGGTGGATGAGATTACCTAGGATGTAATTAGATGATTGCATCCACTATGCAAAAGGAATCTGTAGCCATGGATAAGTAGGTTGAAGCATGAAATTATGGCCACCTTTTTAAAGAAAATAAAAAGGATAAATATGCTTGACCAGACTTTGGAAAATCTAGAACTACTTGAATTGCCATGGTGAGCTAATGGTTTTTTTCATCACCATTCAAATAAGCCAAAAATTTTCAAATTCCATAACAATGTCGTCAACAGGCTATGGAAGGTTATTATTCAATGGTTCAAGGAAGCAAGGTAGTAGAGTGGGTAAATGAGAGGTGGAAAATATTTGAACCCTTGACTCTTGAGTCAATGGGGCCCCAAAATAAGTAAGCATTAAGTTTTTTAGGGAAATTAAAAAAATATGTTAAGGGGTTTCAAAATATGGAGTGAGGTGAATAATAATATTAATTAAATAAGGGAGCAGGTTGTGGATTTTATGTATTAAATTAAAGGTTATTTCAAGCCATAATAAGATGTAGTTTAGTAAGGGAGAATCAAGGGGAATCATTGGGAGGTAGGGTGCATGAGAGGGTGTAGCTAACATCCCCACACAAGTATTCCAAATCTTCCAATTGAAGGTTGTTTTAGTTTTGATTTTAATATCTTCGAATGTCAGAGTAAAAGGGGTTAAAAATAGGTAAGACCAGAAGAGGTGGGGAAGAAATTTTCATCCTAATAGCTTAACAACACTTAATCTTGTTGGTTGGTCATATGATCCCATGGTCCTAACCAATTGTATTATAGAGTCATATGAATGGGATATATCTCATAATAAACCAAAATCAAATGGAAGAGCTTGGAGGCCGTAGCATGATAAAAATGGGTAGAGGGATTAAAAGGAAAAAGGTGATATAGAGGGTCAAGGTAATATTTAGAGAAAGACAAAAAAAAGAGTCTAAACACAACATTCAAAGGTATTAAAGGAAGAAAGGGATGCTCCTAAAGTAATGAACCTGACTAGATTTCATGCATTAAGGCAAGGGCATGGAGGATATAAGGAAGTAGATAAGGAGATGTACGTAGAAGTAGTATAACTAGTGACCACACTTTAAAGAGGTGGAAGTTGAATTGGAGAATATAAGGGAGATATAATAAGGGATGAGGTGAAGATAGACCAGGAGATGGATGAATAGAAAACAACAAAGTTGTAGATAAAGATGAAGGTGGATAAGGATGGAAGAAGTCAAGAATGGTCATATAGGTTGGGAAGAGCAAGGAAGGGAATAAAGGGAGATGAAAAATGAAATGAAATGGAGAAAATAGAAAAATAAAAGGTAGAAGATGGGGGGTGAGAGATGCACTAAAGAATGATAGATTGGATAATTGAAAAGGATGGGGAGAGAAGTGTAATAATCTTGAAGTATAAGGGGAGGATGGTGAATGTGGGAGGCCATAAAAGGTTTGAAAATAAGTCTAAGAAAAGACCAAGGAGAAAATAGTTTGGTGATGAAAATGAAAAACAAGGAAATAAATGGAAGAAAAAGAAATAAGAGGAAAAAGGAGTGAAATGAGGACACTAAAAGGATGATGGGACAGTGAAAAAGTAGGTGGTATCTAGACCAAGTAAACATAAATGATGATGGATAATGAAGAAAAATAGATGGTGGTTTTGAAGATGATAATGGGATGGAAAATGGGAAAAGGGGTCAATAAAAACAAGGGGAAGAAAAGGATGGGTGCTAATCAACTTGTTAAAAGAGTTTGACAAGATAAAAAAGGGTGAGGTGGTGAAGAAATAGGGGAGCACAATGAAAGGGAGTGAGATGAAACTAAGGGATGAAGATCAAGGATGATAAGGACAAAAAGGAATAGTTGAAGTAGGGATACAAAGCACATATACTCACATAGATGCAAAAGATAAGTGAGTACCAAGAGGGAAAGAGGAAAGTGGGAATGCAAAAGGTTAAAAGGCAAAAAGAGATCAATAGAAAAGGGAAATTATGGAAGGATTATCAAAGGATAAAGGCCCAATTAGAAGCTAGTTGCAGAGGAAAAAAATGAAGTTAAAAAGGATGAAAGGATGGAAAAAAGCAAACAAGAAGAATGGAAAATAGGTATGGTGGGAAGAGTGGGGGAATGATAGAGAGTGGTGGCACATGTAAATAAAAAGTGCAGTAATAGAAGAAATATAAATCTTTCAAGATGCATAGGATGATGTGGAATGCATAAGGAAAAGAGAGTGATAAATAGGATATGAAAAATAGCCAAGGGTGAGGGGAAATTATGAGGATAGAGAAAGAAGTTGAAGGGGATAAAAGGAAAGGTTGATAATAATGTGAAAGAGATTCAAAAAATGAAAAAGGTGGGCGGGGAAATGAGCTATGAAGAATGCATAAGGAAAGATGATGGGGAGGCCAATGAAGCAGAGTAGGAGGTGGCTTTATGGGAGGTAATAGGGACCAATAAGGAATGCTATCAACTCTTGTCTTAAAAGAGATTGACAAGCTAGAAAAGTGGTTAAAAGAGATTGACAAGATGAAGGTAGGGAGATGGTTAGGAGATAGGTAGAGAAGTGGAGGAAGAGATTTTAGGTGAGAAGGGAAACTAAATTAAAGGAAGTGGTTGAGATGACCTTAGTAACTAAGCACTACCAACATAGTCAAAAAAGACCTCAAGCTAATGTAGTTCTCCCAATAATGGGGGAAAGACTTAAGAGGAAGTATTAGATGGCATTAAAACATAAGGACACTGAAGAAAGAATTCAAAGCTTCCTTGATGTAGGATGCCCTAAGTAAGAGGGCGCTATTAGTGATGGAAATGGGTGAGAAGAAAAAGGGGATGAGAATTAATTATTAGTGGTCTAACTACCCCTAAAAGTGGAGCAGTGCCTACATAGTCCATGGACATCAGGCCAATGTAGTTCAACAAGGTTTGGATGAGCAGTGTTCAAATTGGTTGCCCAAATTTGATGGACCACATGGGCTAGTTTAGGCTAAGGGAGAAGGTTTGGTAAAATAATATTTTTGGGTTTTAGTGAAGGTGTTAGTGAAAGTGAATGGGGTAGGTTGTTAAATAGTTACCATAATGATCCCACATTTAGTAGGATGAGAGATATATATGGGAAAGGTAGGATAAATTATAAGGGAACACAATGCAAATTACCACAAATGATCGTCAATGGAGCTAATACAAAGAAGAGGTGACTTTTTTAGGATGTTAAACCTTATAAAATTATGTGAGGGTAGGAGTTTAGAGATAATGTTTACCTCTATGAGCCAATTTTTAGGAGGTGTGGGTCTATCCAGATCTACAGAGTCACTGTGGCCAAGGTTCATCACTACTATGAGTCAAGTTTAAAGGGAAGTAGTGAAGTGACAAACTAAAAATAATTTCTTTGATGGTCAAGTAGACTATACAAGTAAGGAAGTTAGTAGTGTGGTGAGAAATAGAGGATGGACCTTGCCTAACCCAAGAGCTACATGGATAGGCTAGAAAAATGGTGGCCATGTCTATATCCTCTATCCCAGCTCCATGAAACTAATGACTTATTAGTTTTACTAGTTCAAGCCTAACCAAAAAGAAGATACATGTCCAAGAGAAGATGGTGGTTCCCTTGCTATAGATGAACATTAAACTAACACAAAAAAAAAGATTTCCATGTTTGAGTAGACACTACCAATGGTTGGGGTCTAATGCTCAGGGCATGTGGTAATGGGATAGTGGGAATAAGAATGAAAAAGGGGCAAGAAGTTGGATGTATCACTATGAAAGACCCATAAGAGATTTTGATTATCACCCTATGGGGGTGAATGTGGGAGAGGAGAACAAAATATACCCTTTAGTGATTGCTAAGATAGGGAATGCTATGGATATTAGTTTAGGGAGTAATTAAGTATAAGGATGGTTGAAAACAAATCCAAATTCATTAGATAATCAATCTAATGCTTAGGTAGGAAAATAATGTATGCATGTGTGTTATTCAATATATGTGTAATATGATGACTATGTATGTGTCATGTGACTCCTAACATGCTAAATAAAATATTACACATTTTTTGTAAACATGTATAAAATGTGTTGGATGTTGTTGGTTGAATTTTATGGTTATGGTTATGGTTGTTGTAATCTCACTCAATGTAAAATGAATGACTATTTTTGGTGCAATTTTAGATGGTACATGTCATAATGAAAACATCAACCAGGTACAATAGCATAAGAATAGTCCCTAATGCTTTATTTTTGATAAGGACTAAAAATAGACCCAAAGTGAGATCAACTTAATGAATATAATCCTTTCAAATTTTGCACATGAGTGGTCATTAGTTTATAAAGAAGGTCTCTTGATCACAGGGTGCCAAGTAAGCTCTAAGTCCCTTGATTTATAGATAGTATAAAGGGAAGATGGGTGATAGGTGGTGTGAATGGTAAAAGGTGATATGTATGATAACCTCATGTGAATTAGTGTATCCCTTCTATAAGTGGCCTAATAATTATAATAGAAAAGTCCATATTGTATGCTAGACGTAGACTAATCAATGTGGGAAATCTACATGTGAAAGCAGATTGTGGCTTTAGATTTTTTTTTGTGATAGTGGGTCTTTTGCTTTATTGTTGTATATGGGAAGCTAATCTTTGTGGGAAGCTTCCATGAAATTTCTCTACTTTTTAAAAAGTTAACCCATTCATCTTTCAAGGGATTGGTCTAAGCTTAGTGGCTTTTTTTTAATGTTCTTGATAATTTTCCTTCAAGGGACCAATCTACCTTACATGTGGTAATTTTCATTTTGTTTTTGGGTAGCTATCCTTCAAGGGAAAAGTATGAAATGATTAAGATATTAACCTAATTAATTATTTCAAGATGAAATGTGTTTATACATGGACCGATCTAATTAGGTTCAGAGGTTTACCTTTTGAGGGCAAAAATTTATAGAAGAAGGTCAATTATATGCAAAAAGGTGTGGTTTTGAGAGATAATAACCATGGGATTCCATATTTTTAGAGATGAAAAGTATCCATGAGAACCATACTATGGTTAGAGCCATGGCACCCATATTTAGGATTAGGGCATGACTTTAAGGGTTAATCACATGGTTCTATGTTATAATCAATTATACTCAAAAGGGGAGGAGGAAGGTAGGTGAAGGTTAAGATCTCATAATCAAGGGATGAGCTTAAGTTAGACAAATAGGTGATTTTGATCCTTCTTTAAAAAAAAAATGGATGTAGATGCAAAGTATTGAGAGCCTCAGGTTCTAGTTTTCCTTTGAGAGAGGAAAAATGATAAGCTCTTGATCCATACTTATGGGTGATGATATAGGGTCCAAACCAATTGAAAGAAAACTTGCCTCGTTTACTCTTCTTTATGTTGATCACATGTTGTTTTTATTCTATGACAAGATCTTTGATATTGAATTCTCATTGTTTTATGTGCTTATTATAAGTGTGTGTGATATGTTCTTGATATATATGGAGGTGGGTGAGAGCTTCTAAATGATTCTAGTCAAGTAGCTCAAGTTGAGATAAATGGTGCTAATAAAAATCTTCCTTAGAAATGATTTCATTCAAAGATATATGAAAAGAGGGGATTTGGACTTCAAGATGCAATACTAACTTTGATATAAAGACTAGAGAGAAATGGGTATCACCATTAGAGGTTTGAATGCTAGTGCGATAGGCACATAAGGTAAATCGAATGTGCAAATGCCAATCTCAACCTAAAGCACTAACAACTTTGGTTAATATTTTGGTGAGGATTTTATTAGAGGCTTCTACTTATCCATTTAATTATGGTCAATAAGGTGAGGAAAATCTTAAATAAATTCCAAATGCATCATATAAACCTTAAACTTGCTTATTCTTGAAGGATTTACCATTATCGGTGATGATCTTATGAGGAACACCAAAGCAACAGATTATATGGTGGTTGATAAAGTAAATAATATTTTATACTTTGGTAAAGTTTAGAGGAATATCTTCCACCCACTTGGTGAAGTATTTAGTGGTTGTGATGATGGCTTTATGCCATTATAAAGAATGGGGCTTAATTACCCCAATGAGATCGAGCCCCCATTGAGAGAAAGGCCAAAAATCCTTAGATACTTGGAGGTTATTGGCTGGTACATGATGTAAATTAGTATGTTTTTGACATTTCACACACTTTTTTACATAATCACAATAGTATTATTTGAGGGTGGGCCAATACTATCCAAGGTGAAGGATACATTTAGTGATCACTAGATCACTAAAGTGTCCCCCAAAAATCCCATCATGTATTTTTTTGATGGCATGGGAATCTTCATGGCTACATAGGAAATGAAAAAGGAAATATCAAAACCACATTTTTAAAGGATTCCCCCTAGTATCATGTAACAAGAGGTACTCTGAATAAAAGCTCTTCAGGCATTCCTAGAGAGGTTGGGAAGAACAATGCCTATGTTGAGGTAGTTGAAAATTTGGTCATACCAAATGTTGGATGGGGATTCCTCTAAATTAAAAATGGTAGGGAGGTCAAAATACCCAAAAGAGGGTGTGGTAAAACTATGAATGGTGACAAGTATTTTGGAATTGGAGGGTTGAGAAGGGATCTAAAAGGTAAGGTAGGCCATTGTATCCACAAAGTTATTGGTTGATCAAGGAACGGATTAGACTAGGTAATGTTTGAATGATTTTAAGAGTTTTTCAACTAAAAGTTTATATTTTAGCAAGACATCATTCTTACATTGATAGGATCCATTGACCTGGTTGACCACAAGCTAGGAATCACCAAAGACATGGATTGTCTTAATTCCCAAGCTTTGAGCAGTTCAAAGACTTATAACTAGGGCTTCATACTTAGCCAAATTATTTGTGCATTCAAATTCAAGTTCAAAGGAGAGAGGGAAGGGTTCACCATCGAGAGGAATGAGAATAACTCTAGCACCCCCTTCTTGTTGGCATTTTGAGCCATCAAAGAACATGGTCATTTGGTAGGTTATGTCATCTTCTTGAAAAAGAGTCATGCTAGACTCATCTAGAAAGGCAAGAAGAGGTGGTTGGTTATTTGCTAAAGGAGCTTCAACTAACTGATTGGTAATGACCTAACCTTTAATTAACTTTTATTGGAGGAATTTGAGGTCAAATTTAGCTAGGAACATGAGCCACTTAGCCATATGATAAATTTGGTATGGTTTAGAGTACATGTATTTGACTAAGTTGATATTAGTGATGACATAAGTTTTATGGTTAAGAAGGTAGTGGAAAATTTTGGTGTCCATGAAATTCAATGCTACATAGAGTTTCTCAATGTGTGTATACCAAGTCTCATATTCTACAAGCATATGACTAATCTAGTATACGGTTTGCTCTTTGTGTTGTTTATCTCGGTGAACCAACATTGACCCTAGGGAATGGTCAATGGTAGAGATATATAGATAAAAGGGGTATTCATCCTTAGGAGAGGAAAGGATAGGTGGGGAAAAAGGGTATTGTTTGAGCAAATCAAAGGTCTTTTGACAATCACTATTCCATTTGAAAGAGACATCCTTCTTTAGAAGGTGATGGAAAGGTTGGCACCACTCTAAAAGTTGGGAAATGAAATGATGAATGGATTGGAGTTTTCCTTGTAGGCTATATAGATACTTAAGGTTAGTTGGAGGGGCATGTCTAAAATTGTTCTAACTTTAGTAGGATCTACTTCAATTCCATGAATAGAGATGATAAATCATAGAAGCTTTCCTGAAAGGACCCCAAAAATGCATTTCTTGGGATTTAGATGAACATGAAAATGGATGAGGCATTCAAATATAATTGTAATATTAGTCAAGTGATCTTTTCAGAGTTTATATTTCTAGAGAGGTCATCCACATAGTCTTCTACAATTTTATTGAGGATATCATGAAAAATATAAGTCATTACACATTGGTAGGTTGCACCAACATTCTTTAACCCAAAAGGCATGACTCTATAGCAAAAATTTCCCCAAGGGGTGGCAAAGGTAGTTTTATGTTGATCTTCAAGAGCAATCAAGATCTGACTATAACCTAAAAACCCATCCATGAGAGATAAAATCTAGTAACCAACTATAAGATCAACAAGCTGGTCAATGATAAGTAGAGGGAAGTCATCCTTGGGGTAGGTGAGGTTAAGTTCATGAAATTCCTCATAAATTCATAGATCCCTGGTGACTTTGGTGATAGGTATAATGTTAAAGACCCATTAGGGGTAGTCAATGGGTTGAATGAAGTTTATGGATAGGATACATTGAAGCTCTTATTTGATGAGAAGGGATATGCAAGGATGCATGCATCAATGTTTCTATTTAATAGGCATGGCATCATGGTGAGTGACTATGTTATGTGTAGCAATGATGGGGTCAATCCCAGGCATATCATTATAAGACTAAGTGAATGTTATGTTGTAGTCTTGGAGGAAAGAGGATAAATCTTGAAGTTCTTTAATATGCAATGATTGGCCCAATTTTACAATGTGGGGGTTATCCAAAGTGCCCAAGTTTATATCGATGGTAGATTCATTTAACATAATCAGGGCCTTAGGAGGAAGAGATTTGTGGATAGAAGAATCCCCCACATCAAGGTGGGTAAGAATGGAATCATCATCTTGATGTTGAATGGTGTTGATGGTGGGAGAATTGGTCTCTACCATTTTAGGATGTACAAGTGGAAGGGATTTAGTTTGGCCACTCTTGTGGTAGATGAGAGGACCTAAACTTATAGTATTGATCTAAAAAAAATTAGGAGGGATAATATTGGGGTCTTCAAGTGGAGAAAGTGGTTAGGTTGGTAAGGATGGGATATCTTCCTCTGTGGTGGTAATGGGTTTGGGTGAATTGGTCAAGTCTTGAGGTGGTTCATACCCAAGGCTGGAAGACTCATGAGGTTGTAAAGTTTTGAGATGGGGTAACTCTTGAGGGCCTTGTTCATAGTGACTAAGGCCAAATCCTTTTCAAGCACATCTATGACTATACAACTTAGCAAACTCAAGTCTGCTAAGATAGGAAAATTTAGAGGTAAATGGCTGGATGGATGATGTAGTGGTAGGGGCTGGAAGTGGTCGATCAAGTCCCCCATAAATGAAATTTGTTTGATGGTTAGGGAGACCAATGGGGATGATGGTTCCAATGTTAGGATCATAATAAGGGTCATGTTTGAGATTCCCATATTCTTTGGGGGTAAGGAGGGCATCTAAGGCTAAGATTTTTTATTACACAAAAGAAAGACATTGGAATGTGCTTATTACGGGGTCTTTTACAAGAATATGGGTAGAGGGGATAGATGAGCTAGTGGAAAATTCATCAACATTAGGTGTGGAAATGATATAGGTTTTGGCTGGTGGGTTATGTTATTAACAAATGGTTGTGTGGTGGATAAATGAGGAAGAAGGATGTCATTAGGATGATATGTCATATTGTAAGATGCAAAAGGACTAGGGTCATCTTCGATAGTCACAAATTGACCTTCACATTCAAATTTGACACATCAATGTAGGGTGGAAGGGACACAACTCATGGCACAAATCAAAATGCATCTAAGTAAAATGTTGTATTGAAACTCTCCTTCTACAACATAAAAAAATTGGGAATAGTATGAGGCCCTATATGGATATGCAGGACAACTATGCCCAAGGTGGTATTCATAGTATCTTTGAAAGAGTGAAGGACCACTAAGCTTTCAGACATGATGTTTTTAAGTAACTATAGATAGTCATAAGCATGGGAGGAGATAATATTGATGCTAGCTCCCCCATCGATCATCACCCTTTTGGTGTGGGTTTGATTGATGTATGTTGTGATCAAAAGGGGGGATTGGGATCCTCTAAATGAACAAAAGGTATTTTTGAATTCTTGAAGGTGACAAGGTTGGAAGTCCAAAGGATACCAACAAAAGTAGCTAGAGACTAAGGATCATCTAGTTGGACCTCCATGGATTATACAGCCTCTATGAGTACTTGAAGGTGATGGGGAAAGGTAGAGATTAAATCATACAAGTTCATCTTTGTTTGAGTTTGGTGAAGTTTCCTGAGGATAGCTTTATGGATGGATATTGCATAGGGGTTAAGGTATGGAGGGTTAGATGGGGAGGCACTGAATATAGACACCTTGGGTTTATTTGAATATGAATAAGATTGGGTATTATTTACTTTGGATTTCAGAGAGGGATGAGCCCAAGGGATAGATGCCTTAGTATTCCCTTTATCCCTTTGTTGGGATCGAGATAAGGTAATCATGTGAATAGTGTGGATAAGGGGGTTCTATAGATTGGATGGTTACTTCAATTCCTTCTCTTCACTTTTTGATGAGATTAAAGATCAGATGGGTTGAGTCAGTGGTTGGATTGGCTATGGGGATGAAGGAGGTTTGTCTTATAATAGATCATCATCTTCATACAAGTTATGAACAAGTGATTGGAGAGATTTTTAGTTCTAAGTGTCATGTCTTAGTGCCCTATGATATGTACATATCAAGTTATCATTAAACCAATAGGGCCTGGTATGTAAAGGGTCAAAGGGTTTGATGTGTGGTAAGCTCAAGGAAGAAGTTTGTAATAACTATTGGAGGATGGTTAAGTAATATTAGGCTAGCATTGGTAAATGTTTAGTGGTTTTTTCTTTGGGTGTTAAAGTTGGAGATTATGTGGATGTAGCTTTGGTGGTAGGTGTCTTAGATAAAGTGTTATGCTTGGTTGATGGTTTTGGTTTAGGCATGATGGTTAACAGGCTGGTGGTAGAGGAGGGTAATGTAGGTAACTTAGAAATGGTTGGTGTAGTGGGGAAATGTGTTTTAGAAATCAAGTATGAAGGTGTGACCAATAAAGGTGGTGGGGTTTTGGTAAAAATGATAAAATTTATGTTTAAGGTAGAGGCATGTGGACCCAAAATGGAGGGCAAGGTTAAGGGAGGTAAAATTTGGGGTTTTGGGCCCTCTGGTGATTTTACCTCTTTGGTTCTTTTATTTGTTGGTTTTGGAGGGGATTTGGTCACTTTAGTTATCTTGGTGTGTTTAGGGGTTTGAGGGTCAATCAATTTGGAGGAGGTTTTTGTTGGTTTAAAATGACTATACTGGTTTGCCAAAAAAGGGGTTAGAATTTCCAATTTGGTTCCCTTACCTTTATCTTGACCTCTAATAGAGGGATTTGAAATTATAGGATGGGTGGATGGCGCCATCTTCTTTTGTGAGATAGTTTCCAAAGAGGGGATAGATGGTTCTCTGATAGGGGATGTAGGTATGGTATCCTCCAATAGAGGTGTGGATATGGTTGCTTCCTTTGTTTGGGTGTCCAAAGGAATAAAAGGTAGTCTTTTTTCTTCCATTAGGTGAATGGGGAAAGAAGTGGTTGAGGTAACATTTCCTTCATCAATGGGTTCACTAGTAACTAAATTAATAGTATTTTCCTCATGACATGGTTCAGGTTTATTTTCATGATGAGGGGTAGAAGGAGCATGATTACGGAAAGGCTTAATGAATATGTCGAGGGCTTGATTCGATGGTGCATTAAGATTATCCAATGTGAGATCCCCTTGTCAATAAGGGATTGGATAATCTATTTAAAGGTATTACACCTATTGATGTCATGTCATATGACTCAGTGAAAAGTGTAATGGTCATTCTCATTATACCAACTGAGCATGGAGAAAAATTATCAAACTATTGGGGTGGTTTAATTGGTGGAATTTGGATGATTTTGGCTTTTAGTAACTTTTAAAAAAAAGAAGGATAAATATCCCCAAGTGGAGTTAATGGTTTATGGTTATTCCAAGTTTGGCTCCTTTGGTTTCGATTTGGATAGTTGAAGGGGTCTGAAGTTTGGATCCTTAGGTTTTTTTGGTTGGTAGATGGCAGAGGTGCGACTTTGAGGACAATGGAATTGGTAGTGGCTTTGCTCTTGGAATTAGTATTGGTTGGGTTGTTTAGTTTGGAAGAAGAGGTCTCATTGGGTTTGTAATTTGGGTTCTTTTTCTTAAACTTTAATCTTCCCTCATCAATGGCTCTATTCTCTAGTTTGTGATCCATGGTAAAAGCTTCATTGAATGTTTAGAAGCTTTGGACACATAATTTGGATGAAATGTGTTTTTCCCATGCCTAGGTGAAGAGCTCTATAAGCTCAAGTTGAAGCAATGAAAATGAAATTTGGTTGATTAGGCTCTTCCAACGAGCCATGAATCGATAATATATTCATCTTAAAATTTTCAAATGGAGTAGAGGTCGGTAATAGAAACTTTTTTGGATATATTGATAAAAAAGAGATCCAAAAAAGTTTGGGCTAGTTAGGTGAAGAAGAAGATGGAGTGTTTTGGGATGGCACTATACCAATCAAATGTTGGTCCATATAAGGACATAGGAAAGGTACAGACAAGAAGAGCATCATCATCGTCAATCAAGTAACATGCGTATCTAAATGCTCTTAAATTTTGTTTGGGGTCCTCCTTGCTTTGAAATTTAGAGAATTTTGGCAATTCTCATTGTGAAGGATATGGTCAGAGAGGGACAGATGGATGGATGGGTTCATTACAAATTTGGTCATAAGAGATAAGGTTATGTGATCTTGAGATGGATGACTCAAGGGTAGTCATTTTCTCCATTAGCATCTTGACCAAGTCCATTTGGGGTTATTGAGTTAGATAGGTATATGACACATTTTGTTAGGGCTAGGTGACATGGGAATAACTAGTGGATGGTTGGGATGATGTCATATGTGTGTGTGAGTCTATGTAATATTGGGTGGAAGGTGAAGGTATGTATACTTTTATGTTAGGAATATATTGATAGAATGTCATGGATATGTGTTGGAGGGTTGATGTTCGGGGGTTTATGTATGGCATCAAAGTGATTAGTGGGTTAGTTGGTTAATGGTGGGTAGTGACTAAAGTGATTATAAGGGGAAGTGTTTGTGGTATGGAGTGTACCAATTTATGAAAAGGGGTTGAGGTTGATATATTAGTTAAGTTTAAGGTAGTGGTATAAATGGGTGTGGAAGACACCACGTTGGCAAAAGGGGTAGAAGTGATAAGGGATAAAGTTGAACCAACATTAGAGGTATTGGTTGGGATAATAGGTGTTTGAGTGGTGGTGGTATATGTACCAATGGTAAAATATGAAGCTTGGCTAATAGAAGAGAGGGATGATGCAAAACCAACCATAAGGTGGTGTGGCATACCATAGGGTAGATCTGCATGAGGAACCAAATCCATCAAAGTACGTTAGGCTAAGGTGTTAATATAGTGTTGTAAAGCAACTACATTGTTGTCCAAAAATGCTACAAAATCTAAATCACCTTCAGGGATTATTTTAGGCACCATAGGTGGGGTAGAATGGTGTGGTGAAGCATGGGGTGATATATCAATGTCTGAAGTATAATCCATGGATGAGGATGAAGAAGAAGATGGTGGTGGGTTGTTTTGGTTTTTCACTTGTTTTCTATTTAAGACCATATGAGAAATTTATAAATGGATAACAAACCTATTTCCTCACATAATGAGAAAATAAAGAAAAACCCAAAGAAACCAAAGCACACACTAAAAGTTTGATTAATCTTAGGATTTATTTTAAATTTCATTTAGCTTATGCCTTAAATAATGTGAAAGGGGAAATCAGGTTGAATAGGTCCTAAACAAGGTAGTCTATGTTTGGTTTTGGATTATGTTTAGGTACTCAAAAATAAGTCTACATTGGATCAAGTATGTGGATTGGTTCTTGGGGCTTATTCCCCTCACTTCAAGATCGCACAACCAATGTGAGAATTTAGCCAATATATACCAATTACTAGATTTTATACTCAACCAAAGAGCTGAGTTGGTTATCCCCTTGGCGATTAAATCTAAGTACAATAACCAAGAAAGGGTAAGGTGATCTTTTAGGTGATGAAATATTAGTCAGGCCTTATCTCAAGTGAGTTTTATGCTTTTTTTTTCAATTGGTTTGGTTGTGTAACATTTTTTCACTATGGTTAATTTTTTTTCCTTTAATTAATCTAGGTGAACTAATTAAGCAAGAAAAAAAATAATATATGTAGTTAATTTTAACCAAAAGAAAAAAATTATTCATTTTTATGAAAATAAGAACAACTAAAATTCACCTAAATGAAACATGAAGATGTAACCCTAATCCTACGATGAATGCTCTTTTGATTTTTATAAATTCAAGAATAAATAAATAAAAATTTATACTTTTTATTTTTTCTTGATTTTCTAAGTAAAAGAAGCTAAAACTTACATTTTGAAAGAGATGAATGATTAATTTTCAGAAATGAAATTACATCTAAATGTCATTTTAATTATTCCACTAAATTTCCTAAAAAAACTAATGAACCCAATAAAACTCAAGGGTCCCACTAGGCGTGCTAAAATGTCTCTCAATTTTTTTGCTTTTCTTAATTTTTTTGGAAAAAAAGAAACTAGGAATAGTGTGTGTAAGAATACCTATTGAATGTACACGCATTGAATCTATATGATTGTGGAGGGATACTATTTGGCTTGGAATGATGACCTTTAAATAATAGATCACTAAAATAAACTTATTTATTAGACAAGTAGATGGGTGGATTGCCTAGTGTGAGCTAGATCCTAGAAGCAAAAGCTTTCTAGGAGGTTGTCAATCCACCTACTTTGAAACACTTAAGTGGTACTGATAAAATAAATATATTTGCCTCATATTAATGTAAAAATTAAATTAAATACATAAAATAACATCAAATTAATCAATAAAATTAAATTCTTTTCTTAGATGGCTAAAATAAAGCAACTAGTTAAATAATGCTAATGCTGAAAATTATCTAAAATAAAGTTGTAGTTTTTGGTTTGGATTGGTTTGATAAAGGTTAAAAGAGTGATTTGGTTTGTCTTGGGAATGGGTTTATATGGTGAAGGCAATTTTTTTCAATAAAACAAGAGGGATAAATGGTCAAAATATGACCAAGAAGGCAAATGGTCGAAATGAGGCCAAGAAGGCGAAGGGGCAAATGGTCAAAATGAGGCCAAGAAGGAAAAGGGGTAAATGGTGATCAAGAATAAAAAGGGGATATTGAAAAGAGGATAAAATGACAAGAGGGTGATGAATGAAATAGGTGAAAGAGGAAGGCCAAAGGGAAGGGAATATAGAAATTAAGATAACTAAACAACAAGACTACCTCAATGCTTGAAGATGTTTGTTGATGGAGATTGGCTTGTTGATAGTTGATGAATACTTGAAGTAATTTTGTAATTTTTTTCTTTATTGAGATACTTCTCTTCAACATGATGACCTCCTTGATGATACCTCAAAACTTGTAACATAAAGGTTAATAAAAAAATACTAACTTCCAACGTTTTTCTTGGGTAAAGGAGAGGGGGGTATTTATAGCATTTGATGTGAATAAAAATGCCAAAATAGAGGAATAGTGAAGAAATTCAAATTTATCCAAGTGGGATCTTGAATGATTCAAGGATGAGGTTGATGGGGATTCTCACTTTGATCATAAGTCTCCCATTTGGGTTGATGTGTCTCCCACCTTGCACATGAGTCCAATTTTGAATGGGAATCACGCACATGGGTTTAAATGAGACCAAAGAATTCTCCCCACCCTTTTTTTCATTCACACAAGCACTTAAAGGGGTGGCACACCAAATGTGGTGCCATTTTCCATGTGGGGAATGAAAATTCCAAGGTGAGGTTATGGAAGATTCCCATTTGGGTTGAGAAGTATCCCATTTTGGCTAAGAAGTCAAAAATGGATGCCCTTTATATTTCCCAAATTCTTAAATATGTAGATATATATCTTAAAGTATAATTTCATGTGGGTAAGACAAAATACATGTTGAATAATGACCCATTAAGGGTATATTCACCATATTTCAAGGGGGAACTTTATGATGCTAAAATGAGGTCATTAGGCACGTTGGGAAAGGATCCCAAATGGGGTATGGTGTCCCACATCAAGCCATGTCACTTGCCACATCACCTCCAAATCACATGCCATGTCAGATGCCATGTCATCATGAATAGTGATAGTGGGGCCCACAGTTAATAGTGATGATGAATAGTAATTTTGAATGACATTATGTGACTAGGATAATAATTATTTGGTTAGTTTAAGAGAGTTTTTGGGAAGGTTTAAGAAGTTTTAGGTGATCCTAAGGCACTTAGGCATTGAAAACTATAAGTGTGTAATTTTCTAGTGTCTACACAAATATTTGCATAGCTACATGGTTATCTTGATTTGATTATTGGCCATTAAAATGATTGAAAACTGGTAGCATTATTTATTACACATAAGAAACAAATTAGTTAGCACTTTTTTCCAATGTCAATTGTCCTTTTTACATATATTTTATGACACAACTATTACCACTTTCATTTTGGTACTAAATTTCTTAAATTGAATTTTTTTTTCATGTTAGTGCGATATTGCTTTATGTGTTTTTGAACATGGTAGTATTCAAAAATGGATATCATTGATCAATAAAATCAATGAAGATAAAAAAAATATGACACATAATATTATAGATCTATTACATGAATTTTATGCCAATATTTGATTACATGTATCCTTTTTTTATATTTATACTTTTGAAATTGATTTTTAAGATAGATCTTTGAATCTTACAAACATAGTGACTACTTATAATATATATTGAATATCATGACATAGAATAAATCCATAAATAATATCAATTAATGCCTTTACATGCTTTGTTCCTTCCCTATGGAGTCCCAAAAAATATCAAAAGGTAAATTGAAATAGTTTTTCTAGTTTTGCTTTATGCCACATTAAATTATTTTTTAATCTTATACTTTTGTTTCAAAACTATTGATGTAGACTACATATTAAAAATAAGCAAGGTTCATAGTTTTACTCTCACACACCTCGAGTCATCTTTCCTATCTACATGTTTTGTCTTTATACAAATTGACACATAGGAGAGAATGTGCATGAAATACTCTTCACTATGGTTGAATACTCAATAGAGTCAACAAGATTGACATTTTCACAATGATCTACTAAAATTCATAACTAAAAGGTAACTTCTAAAATATCACAGCATGGTAACATTATACTTGTCACTATTGTAAAAAAAAGATTTATATCTATTAAATTAGTTTACATTTATTTTGTAACTTTCATGAATTTGTAGTGTAAGCATTTATTATAATTGGACTAATTGATTAGGTCATAAATATAGAGTAGGATAATTTATGCTTGTCTCATTTACCATGGACCTCTTATGATGAGTCATTTAGATACAAATAGATTAAAGATAAAAAAAATGGTTATGTTTTTAGAATTTAGCATGAAACACCATATTTCCTAATTTGACCAGTGAATACTTATATAGTAGTGTAGTCTCTGAATGTTTAATGATTTAAATGTAGTTTTATTTAGTGTTTTTAGAAAGATGTGAAAAATGTATCTTGGTGAAATTATGAAAAGGATGATCCTTAGGATTGAATGAGATCAAAATATTTTCAATGATTCAATCCCCTAAATTATTTTCAATCCATAGATCTTAATGTCAGTATGTTAAGTATGTTTGTGTATGACTTTTTAAAATGATGGAACTTGATTTATATTTTATTTTTTAGTGTGAATTAATATATCTTACACATGTTAGGGTTAAATATAATACTAATGTTGCTTCATTGGTGATTTGTAAAGAGCTTATCTCATTCATTTTATACACAAAGCATCTACAATGGATATTTATATATTCTGGAATGTGTTTAATAACAAACATAGGATCATTGAGATACATAATTATTTCATTCTTAGTACTTAGAGTTTAGTTATTGAATTTTTTATACTATCTCTAGTGTGATACTTGTAAAATATATATCATATTTTCAAAAAAATAATCCATATACATTGAACTACTCCCATTAAGTTTTAGAATGGTGTCTCACTTGATATTTTGACTATGAGATTATTTTTGGCTTCCTCCTCCCTTTAAATATTGTTAAAATATCCATTATTATATTACAAGTTCCTTACTTTCTCTTCTCCTTGTGGCCACTTGTAGTGTTCTCTATATTTACTCTTGTTGTAGGTAACTATGTTTGTTGTTGCTATCTCATTCATATTGATTATCCAAATGACACATTCCTTTTGCTACTCATAACTCACTTTTATATTAAGCATTTAACAACCACTATGGATTTTAGTTAACTATATGAAAATCCATGCCTATTAATAAATGGACATCCATTTTATTTTTCTTTATCACATTATACAATAGAAATCCTTTCCAATGTATCATTTATGTGGCCTTATTTTACTTTGTTATTTTATGATTTGTGATCATAAATTCCTTATTTTTAATTACTTTATTTCAAATTTACATGATCCTATGGATTATTATTCATATTATGATCACTTTATATTCAGCCTTCCAAGTTATATGAGGCTCGCTATTTGGTGGAAAATATGTTCCATAATCAATTTCAGATAAAGTGAATTTACTTTTTGTCAATCCACTTCTAAGGTTTACACCCATTATAGATGTCCTTTGTTGAAGATCCTTCTTGTGTTGCATCAACACATAAAGTAATGTGATAGACACAATGTAAACCCTTACCAACTCATGTTGTTGTTGGTATACAAATAAGGTATAAACCATTTTGATACCTTAATTTTTACCTTATTTTGTTGTTTATTTCTTGCATTTCTTTCTATTGTCTCTAGTGTGAGCCTTGTAAATTGTATATTATATTTTTAGAAACTTTTTGTTTGTATAATATAGTTTTAAAATTTTAATTATAATTTCAAATACAACTCTCATAAATGGGTAATATAGATATAATTCCACTCTACGGGTTGAGAGTACTAATATTACAAGCTTGTAAAAATGAGCTCCATCAAGAGACATATTTTATTTTTAATGGATTTGAACCAAATTTGTCATTTAGTTAGAAAATATTTGTGGTTTTCAACTATCAACATTTTCACACATATTCACTAAAACACATTTATTATATTCTTTTAGTATTTAAACAAATTTTAATGGAAATTGTTTTAAAATTTTGGGACTCGATTTAGTTTAATTATGCATCAACATGACTCTGTTGATCTATGATAAGTTGTTAAAGTTTTAAATGATATTTTAGGGGCATATTATCTTTATTTTTAAAAATAATGATGGTTATCTAAAATGCATTTTAAAGGCTATTTTAAGGGTTCCACCATCTTAGAATGATGTTTATCTAGACTAGTTTATTTTTAAAATAATGATATTTAATTTAATTACATCCCTCCAACATCATTGTTAAAGTGAGGTAATTTTATCATGGAAGTCTTTGATTTAGACACATAGAGATCACCTTGTTTGGCATCAAGTATCATTGCTTTAATACTTCAAAATATTGGCAAAGATGAAGCTCTGGGCTTAATAGCTTGTAGGATGAAATGTGACACAATAAACAAAATGACAAGAATAATTATTTCCATGGATGGGGGCCTTTATCATAATTACACATAATTTAGGTAACTTCTATAGATAGTTTTTTTCAATCTGCTTAGACAAAAGGCAACTCAACATGTTGCTATAAAATTGTTCAAGGATGGATCAAGACTTGGATCTGCTCTTCTTACTTCCTTTCATTCTATTTACTCATGTAATTATTATATGTTTACTAAAGAAAAATTCATTTTTATTTGTTAAATCCTTTCAAAATTACAAATATTAGAATTGATTCTAGTCCATAAATAAAACCTTGTTCAATATAACACAACCATATTATAATTTTCTTAGACATGGCTCAAGATTTTACAATTAGCAAGTTGTATTTATTAAGGTTTTTTCCTAAGTATTTTATCAACTTTTCATGTATTATTATCTTGTATATTTAAGATATATGCATATATAATGCATTATTTGAAAAAAAAAACATTTTTTTGTAAAAAAGATTTGGTTATGTATTTATTTTCCCTAAAGGGAAGTACAAAAAATTGTTATTAGTGGAATAATGTCAATATTATTCCAAGAATCCTTCAAAATGATATAGTAAATATTTTTTTCATGTATGAGAAGTATAAATGGGGAAATGATTCATTTATTATTTGATATAGAAAAAGTAGGCTAACCTTCCAATGGCCATAACTTTTGACTCGTAACTCTGTTTGAGCTCTTCCATGTACTAAAATGATTGTATCAAAAAGTTAGATTCTACCTTAAGCCCCTATATCCACTTAGATTTGATTTTGATATTTTTTAGATGCCAAACATGATCATTTGAGGGTCTAAAATTAATGTTTAAAGATTTTTTTGAGAATTTTCTATTTTTAGAAATTATATATTTTTAAAACCAAAAGTCAACTTTAGTTTCATTTCATTCCATAGGCTAATTTTAGTATTTATGTTATTTCAGGAAATTTTTACAACCACATGCACTTGCATGAGAAAATTACTATAAATAGTGGTTGCTAAAAATAGATTTTTTTTAGATTTTTACATGTCAACTCTAAATTTTGAGTTGAGGATTATTTAAACATGGTTTGGGTTTGTAATTATTTCAAGAAATTAATATGAATCAATTCTAGGTACTATTTCAATATCTTGGCCTATTGATAATTTTCTTATTCTTGATAGTTTTTGGTTTCATTATCTAGTATCAAAGCAAGTTCAAATCTTGGAGAAGTAAACAATGGTGAGAAGATGAGGAGGTGTTACACAAATAAACTAGACTATATAAGATATATATAGTCAAGCTCAATAATTAACAAATATTATCACCAATTAGCGGAGAAGACAAGGTGGTAATGAGAAAGACATAGATCATGATGAAGAATTTCAAGGAGAAGAACAATAAGAGCAACCACCATCAATGGAAGAGAGGATGGTTTGGGATTTATAAGGAATAAATGAAGGAATCAAGGTTAATGTTCCAAATTATGGAGGTAGTTTAAAATCAGAGGAGTTGATAGATTGGATGAATAGCATGAAAAAGTTCTTCAAGTGGAAGACTATGAGAGAAGACAAGAAGGTAAAGTTTGCATGCATGAAATTGAAAGGTCATTCAATGATTTGATGGGATCACCTATAGAAAGAAAGATAGAGAAAAGGTAAAAAGAAGACTAATTCATGTAAAAAGATGGAGAAGAAATTGAGGGAGAAATTTCTTCCTGTGGATTATACACAAACCTTATATAGAAGATTTCAAAATTTAAGGCAAAAAGATCATAGTATATAAGAGTATACAGATGAATTTTATAAACTTTCCATATAAGTGGAACATGATCAAAAAGAAGAGAAGATGGATACAAGGTATGTAAATGGTTTAAAAAAATTTATTCAAGATGAATTAAGCATGCATAAAATACTTAACATGAAGGAGGCTTATCAATTAGCTTTGAAGGCAGAAGAAAAAAAATAGATAGAATTTTAGAAGGACATCTACTGGTCCAAGAAGAGGAAGATCCCATCCAATAAGGGGATGAGGTGGGTTTAATACCACCAAAGGTGGATTTATGACAATAAAGGAGAATCATCATGTGGTTTAGAAAATCAAGATGATAATAGGTAAGGGTTTCAACACCAATAAAGAGGAAGAGGATGAGGTTATGATGGTCCTAGAGGATGGTTTTCAAATCAATGTAGATCTTATGTCTATTACAGATTTGGAGTAGAAGGTCATAGAGAGTTTGAGTGACCACACTATTAAGATCAATAAAGAAGGTAAGAATATCTCCCAAGAGTAAATCTAGTTAAGGCTAAAATAGAAGAGCAGAATCCTGAAGTTACAACAACTAATGTTGGAGAGAATCTCATGATGAGAAGAACTATAATCGCTCTAAATAAAGATCAAGTGTAGAATAAATAAGGTGGTGATGCATGGATATGATCAAATATTTTTTGAAAAAGATGTACTTCAGGTGGAAAGGTATGTAAAGTAATTATAGATGGTGGTAGTTGTAAGAATATGGTTTCTAAAGAAATGATTGAGAAACTAAATTTGTAATGTGAAAAGCATCCTAAACCATATCGAATTTCTTGGTTTAAGGAAGGGAATGAGGATATAGTAGATAAAAGGTGCTTAATCAAGTTTTCTATAGGGAAAACTTATAATAATGAAATATGGTTTGATGTTATTCTAATGGATGCATGTCATGTGTTATTGGGGAGACCATGTAAATTTGACAAGAAAGTAGTTCATGATGGATCAAAGAACACATACACTTTTTGGAAAGGTGGTACAAAGGTAGTTTTTTTACCTCTTAAATAGGAAGAGAAGATTAAAATCATCCTCTGTACTAAATAATTTATCTAAGATATGAACATAGTGATTTGTTATTATGCACTAGTAACAAAGAATGAAGAAAAAAATGGTGTCAATACTAACAAAAGGAACAAGAGTATTGAAAGAATATGCAAATGTTATGCTGGATGAGTTACCAGATGGTTTACCACCAAAGAAAGATATTTAGCATCACATTGATTTGATTCCAAGATCATCTCTACCCAATCAAGCAACTTATAGGATGAGTCCAATAAAACATGCAAAATTAAATAAATAGGTTACTAAATTTCTAAGGAATAAAGTGATAAGGGAGAGTATGAATCTATGTGCAACACCATCTTTGCTAACTCTAAATAAAGATGGAGGATGGATAATGTATGTGGATAGTAGAATAATTAATAAAATTACAATAAAGTATAATTTTCCTATACCTCATTTAAATGATATGATGGATGTGCTTGTAGAAGAAAAATATTTTACCAAGATTGATCTGAGTGATTAATATTATATTCAAATTCATGAAGGAGATGAGTGGAAAACTACATTCAAGACCAAGGATGGCTTATATGAGTGGATGGTGATGCCATTCGGATTCTCTAATGCACCTAGCACATTTATGAGGGTGATGAATACAATGTTATGAGAATATATTGATAAGTTTATGGTTGTTTATTTTGATATTCATTAAGACTAAATAAGAACACTTACAACATTTGAGAATGGTAATGGATTTGTTAAGAAAAGAGAAGTTGTATGAAAATTTGAAGAGGTGTAGGTTTATGCAGAATAGTTTGGTATTTTTAGAATTTGTAGTTTCATCATATGGTGTGAAAATGGATGAATAAAAGATAAAGGAAATTGTTGAATGGCCTATTCTAAAAATCATTATAGAAGTAAGAATTTTCCATGGCTTAGCAATTTTTTATAGAAAGTTTATTTAAAAATTTAGTAGTATTGTGGCACCAATAACAGATTACATGAGAGGGAAAGAATTTGCATGGAATAGAGAAACCACAAAAACTTTTGAAATTTTGAAGAAGAAGATTATAGAAAGAACAATTTTAGCATTACTAGATTTTAACAAAGTTTTTGAGGTTAATTTTAATACTTCATTTGTGGGAATTGGTGCTTGTTGACTCAAGAAGGAAAGCCAATAGCATATTTTAGTGAAAAATTGAATGAGGTAAGAACAAAATATTCTACTTATGATGTTTAACTTTATGCAATTATATAATCATTTAAACACTAGAGGCATTATCTGGTGCCTAAAGATTTTATACTATTTACAGATCATGAGGCTTTAAAGTATGTGAATACACAAAACAAGTTGAATAGTAGGCATGCATAGTGGGTTTCTTTCTTATATGGGTATACTTTTGTGTTGAATCATAAATCAAGAAAATAGAATCAAGTGGTTGATGTATTGACTAGAAGAGTAGCACTATTAACTACTATGGTGAGTGAAGTAGTTGGATTTGAAGTTATCAAATAATTGTATGATACTAATCCATATTTTGGCAAGATAGTTGAATAGTGTAGGAATCTATTAACAAATGTGATAGATATTATTCATGATGAGTATTTTGTACAAGAAGGTTATCTCTTCAAAGGGAAACAATTATGCATTCCAGTTGGGTCTCTATGAGACAATATAATAAGAGAATTACATAATGGTGGTTTGGATAGACATTTTGGTAAGAAGAAGATAATAGCCTTGGTGAAGGAGAAGTATTTTTGGTCAAAGATGAAGAGATATGTGACAAGGTATGTTTTAAGGTGAAAAATATGTTAGGTGGATAAAGGACATGCATAAAATATTGGACTTTACATACTATTACCAGTTCAAAGAGGGCCATGGACATATTTGAGTATGGATTTTGTGTTGGCATTGCAAAACACATAAAGAGGCAAAAATTCAATTTTTATTGTTGTAGATAGATTTTCTAAAATGGTTCATTTTATTACATGTAAGAAAACCAATGATGTCACTAGAGTTGTAGAATTATTTTTTATGGATATTATGAGATTGCATGGTGTTTCAAAAAATATTACTTCAGATAGGGACACAATTTCTAAGTCATTTTTGGAGGACTTTATGGAAGAAAATGGGTACTAAGATATAATTCAATAGTGCGTATCACCCATAAATAGATGGACAGACAAAATTTGTGAATAGGATATTGGGAAATTTATTGAAATACATAGTGGGAGAGAAGCCAAAGCAATGTGACTTTGCTTTACCACAAGCTGAATTTTCATATAATAGTTTAGTGAATATATCAATAGGAAAATAACCATTTCAAATTGTTTATGGGAAAAATCATATGGGTATTTTAGATATGGTACAATTTGTAATTGCAGATAGAATTAGTGATGATGCAGAAGTGTTTGTAGAGCATATACAGTAGTTACAAGTAGTAAGAAGAATTTTGTAGGAAAGTAATGAGAAATATAAAGTAACAGCAGAAGTCAAAAGAAGATCCAAGGTATTTGAATAAGGAGAGTTGGTAATGGTTTACTTGAGGAAAAAGATACTTCCAAAAGGCACATATAATAAGTTGAAGTACAAGAAAATTGGGCCATGCAAAATTGTGAAGAAAATCAATGATAATGCATATGAGGTGAGTTTACCACATAACTTTGATATATCTCTAGTATTTAATGTTTTAGATTTATATGAATTCCATGGAGAATATTTTGAATATGATGAAGATGAAGTAAATTAGGAGTAACAAATTTTAAAGAAGAAGAAAGAAAAAATAATGTAGGTTTTGGATATGAAGACAATGAGCACAAGGCAAGTGAATTATAATAGGTATTTGGTGCAGTGGGAAGGATTACAGCAAGAAGAAAACATTTGGATTATAGAATGGGAGCTGAAAAAGATTAACAAGGAAAAATGGAAACAATATAATTAGGGAAACTTGCAGGAGCTGAGTTATTTTTAACTAGAGGAGAATAATGCAAAAAAAATAGGCCAACCTTCTAGAGGTCATAACTTTTGACCCGTAACCCTATTTGAGATCTTCCACATGCCAAAACAATCATATCAAAAATTTAGATTCTACCCTATGCTGATATATCCACTTAGATTCTATATCAATATTTTTTGGAGGCCAAACATGATCATCTGAGGGTCTAAAATTAACATTTAATGATTTTTCAAAAAAAAATTATTTTTAGAACCAGAATTCAACTTTAGTTGAATTTTTTTCCATGGGATAATTTTAGTATTTTGGTTATTTTGATAAATTTTTACAGTCGGGCGCACTTGCATGCAAAACTTACTATAAATAATGGATGCTAAAAATAGACATTTTTTTTTAGATTTTTTTTTTTTTTGGATTTTTGCATGTCAACTCTAAATTTTGAGTTGATGATTATTTAAGCATGGTTTGGGTTTGTAATTATTTTAAGCAATAAATATGAATCAATATTAATTATTGTTTCAAGAACTTGGCCTATTAGTAATTTTCTTATTCTTAATAGTTTTTTATTTCATTATTATTGTTATTCTTAATCATGTTGTAAAAAACATTTGTGGTTTTGTAACTTATTTTTATCTTGTGGAATGTTTTGAGGGGTAGGTTTATTTGTAAAAATTTCATTTTTAGAAATTATTCTAAATG
Organism: Torreya grandis; assembly: GCA_037957365.1. Classification (NCBI taxonomy): domain Eukaryota; kingdom Viridiplantae; phylum Streptophyta; class Pinopsida; order Cupressales; family Taxaceae; genus Torreya; species Torreya grandis. Next base: position 3,794,086 of record JARHVA010001038.1, on the reverse strand, counting down.
TTGACTAAATATTATTATACAATGCAATAGTATGAACATCTGAATGAAAATAACCTTGTGGATTAACATTACTGCAAGATAGGGATTACTAATGGATGTTACTCTTCTTATTCTAGATTTTCAGTATTGTTGGAAAACTTCCTCATTAATTAATTTTATTTCTTAATATGTGTGAGAAAATAGCACCATAGTATCATAATATCCAATACATGTTGAGTGTCATTCACAAGGCTTGACTTGTTTCTTTATTTGTTTAAATATTAACTAAGCAATTATTTACTATTTTTTTGGCAATGGCATCGGTTGTTAAAAAAATTATGAGTATAAAACTAGATAAAGTGGTGTAAGTTATGTGTATACTTATATGGTGCTATGTACCTAGGGATATGATATATTAATGTATATGGGATGATGGAGATGCCGACATGTGGCACACATCCCCTTAGTGAGTTATATGGGTACAATATATTAGGATAATGGAGTAACTTATGAAATTAGTATATTGGGTAATGGTCGGCCTACATTGGGATTAGGAGGTTACCCGTCCATGGGTTAGATATATGTATATATATATAGGATATGATTATCATGGTAAAGATATCAAGTAAGCATTGAGTCTTCTATTGTAAGAGGATATTGGAGGTTTTCCCCTCAAAGAGACATTATGGAGTTATTCCTTCTTAAAGGAGTATTATATGGTGTTTCCCTACCTTAAGGGTATTTATGCATATATTGAATATCAAGATCATTACAAGTGGTATCAAAGTAGTATAATTATGATCATGAACAAAATCAGAGGAGCACAATGGAATTTTGAAATAAGCTTGGAGAGCTATCACCTGCCAAGATCACATATGGATGGCTAAATGATCGAGATTGGAGTCAAGTGTGAAATGATTTGAAGCACACTCATTATTTGGTTTCTTCCTATGTTTCAGGGATGAAACATGTCAAGGAGGGAAGTAATGCTATGTACCTAGGGATATGATATATTAATGTATATGGGTTGATGGAGATGCCGACATGTGGCACACATCCCCTTAGTTAGTTATATGGGTACAATATATTAAGATAATGGAGTAACTTATGGAATTAGTATACTGGGTAATGGTCAGCCTACATTGGGATTAAGAGGTTACCCATCCATGGGTTAGATAGATGTATATATATATAGGAGATGATTATCATGGTAAAGATATCAAGTAAGCATTGAGTCTTCTATTGCAAGAGGATATTGGAGGTTGTCCCCTCGAAGAGACATTGTGGAGTTATTCCTTCCAAAAGGAGTATTATATGGTGTTTCCCTACCTTAAGGGTATTTATGCATATATTAAATATCAATATCATTACATATGGATGTGGAAACTATCTTGACAAAGTGAAAAATAAAATAAAAAGGAGGTTTAGTCCTTTTCTTTTATTTCTCTCCTTTTATTTTTTACTATGCCCTAAACGAGATATCCATATTTTCATTGTGGATCCTTACTAAGGTACTTATGTCTTTAATCTATGTTTCATATAATATAATACGAAAATTCATATAGTCAAGGTAAATATTATCATATATTTTGTAGTGGTATAAATATCAGAGGTTTGAAGTGCCCTACAAAAATTGAGATTGGTTATAACTCCATGCAATTCATAGTCCTTAAGATCCACATGTCAGGTCTACAGAGCACATAATATACTCTTGTCTCTATTCTAAAATATGGGGCAAAGATTTTAATTAGTGTACATAATTATTTTATCCTTATTGAAACCCAACCCTTATTTTTTTCTCAATGTGCATTTTATAGGTGCTCCAATTTCTCACATATGTTAGTGAAACAACTACTTGTGAAAGGACATAAAATGTAAAGTATAATTAACTTATATACTTGTTCATAATGGAGTGTTCTAAAAAAAATACTATTTTATTAAAAATTGCCTTAGTCTAGAAGCCAATTATATAAATTGAGTTTGAACAGGTGTAGATTCTACTGAACTAATCATAAATTTCATTATGGTTTTCCTTCACCATGATAGACAACTCATTTCCCTTGTTTGAAGCCTTTCACTTTCCATAATCTACTATAATGTATTCATTGGATTAATTTATTTAACACATATCATAAAAAAAATGTTTAATGGGGTGTTGACCTTGTTTCATTCTTTAACAAATACAAACATCTAATGATTTTTCAAAATTGGTCATGAAAAATTTTCCTTATTCTCCTCCCACATTATGTATTGATATGTTTTTTAATGATATCCATATTATAATAAACATATTTAAAATAAGGTATGTGTCTACCTTTTATCTATAACTATTAGGCTATATGATAAATCCATCATAAGTACAGATTTGATCTACTAATACCTTTCAATGATAAGGCTTCAAAGTATGTCTACCTTTTATGTATCTAACTACTTTCATCTCACAAATATCAATACAAAAATCAACACTAATTCTTATTTTACTTGAACAAGATATGTTATTATAATAGAAATAGACACGTATCTTATCTTAGCTACTTTAAATAATTCTAAATTTAAGATTTATCTAAAATTAGTTTGAGATGTGTCTCTATTGGCATTGCCAAATAAGTCTTTGTGGGTTATTATTTAACTAGTAAAATATAAGTTTTAAAAGAATGAACTATATTGATAAGTCTTCAAATTTGATATAAAATTTCAATCAAAAATTCAAACACAAATTTATAAAAGGTTTCTTGTTGTCATGTATTTTTCTATAGTAATCATGGTTGTCCATGAGTCGTAGATTAAAAATTTAAGTTTCTCCTTCATTTTGTTCCTAGTAATAGTTAGAATGACAAATGTAGATCTATTTTGAACCATGTTTAAGAAAAAATATTAAAAAATTAACTACTACATGCCCATAATTGAAAATTACAACTAAACAAAGCATGATCTTGAGCATAAATAGAAGCCATGCAAATTAGATAGAACAAAACCAAAATAATCCTATGCAACTAATTCTTCTAATTTAAAATTGATATCCCATACAAGTTTCAAAGTGAGGCCAAAACACTATTGTCATGTTTTATGATAATGTGAAAAAATAAAAAGGGATTTCATTAACTATTTTCAAAATTATCATACTTGTGTAATAGCATTTTGTGTTTGAAAAATATATGAATATAAAAGATATCTATATTACAAGTTGTCCAATTTATTACTTTTATTTGAAATCTAAAGTCACTTGAGAATATTTTGGAATTTTTAATATGCAATCAACAATACCAACAAAAAAAATGAAATGACCATTAATAAAGAAAGCTACTAAACTATAATCGATTCATAGACTAAGTAAACAAAGCAAACTATAAGCAACTAAGGAAGATGATGAAAATAAGTGTGACTAAAACACTAAATATTAATCCTACCTATTGTTAGAAATAATATTATAAAAGATAGTATAGTGAGACTATTTATTACAATATTTCTAGTTTGAAGTGTAGGTGTACAATGGTTTAAGATACAAAATTTGGAACACATTCTTCAATTGGCCCTCTATACATAAAGATTAAATATTGAGATTCACATAGTGTTACCATTTAGAAAATGGTGAGAGTATGTTATTAAAGGTTTAAAATTGTGGCTTTAAATATTCTAGATACATGTTCTTTAAATTTCATAAGGTCTTGATGACAAACCCATTATGTGTATTTCCTCCAAGAATCTTTTATTCCTTTTGTGCAAATCCTAAAATCATTGAAGACACATTTTTTTTATTATTTTATACCTGGTCTAGGTGCACTAATCTTTACTTAGTGGTTCATTATGATTATTCCTTTCAAAGGGCCTATGTTGGTACTACAATATTTAAGACAAATCATATGTGTAACTTTGGTCTTGTGATTTTTTGATTCCGATAAAATAAAAAAAATAGATTTAATCATGAAATACATATGATTAAAGAGATGTTCATTGAATACAAGTTCAATAATAATTGAGTAGTAATAAAAATAATTCTAAGTTAAGATAAAGCATGAATAATAAATTACCTTATGAATCTAATCTGCCTCTTCTAATAGAGGAAAAAAATAAAAAAGAGGGAAGCACAAAGATAAATAAAAGATGAGCTTGATTTTTAGAGGAAACATGTATGTTTTTTGTTGAAGAGACAAATCTTTGGTGGAAACCAGTCTTTTTTTTAGGACTAACATAACACAACCATAAGTAAAATATGGTGCAAGAGTCTAAAGGGAATGTAACTAAGCAATTAGAGGGAAATGTTTCACTGTATTACACATGAAAACAATAAATATCTATTCACCAAGATTTCAAAAGGAAGGTTGGTCAAGAAATATTGCATAGACTCATCAAATATTTAGTTAAAAACATAATTACAGTATTTATAGACAACCTCAACTCATGAAAATTGGAAAATATATTATATAAATAATTAAATTTGGATAATTAAAATGACATAGTTATTCTACTATAAAAATAACTAGCCCTTATTACATCGAGAGTCTGATCTTACATAGATAATCTAGTCTATGTAGTTTTTTTAGCCCCTATTATAGTGGTCACAAATATGTAATGTCGATTGGGGAATTTGTTTGATAATTGACACATTTTACAAAAGGACATGTTCTTTTGAATTTACCCCATGCTTATTTTGATTTAATTTTTTCTTTTATGTTTTTTGGATCCAACACACCCCATACTAAAAAAAATCATATGGGAAGGCACTTGCTTTAACCTAGTTTTTTATCTTTTCTTTTCTTGCCTACTTTCATGATCACATTTGAGAATGTTTTATAAATTTCTTAATATGGATCCACATATTAAGACTCAAAACTTATGAATATTTTTGATGAAATTTAAAACCCCTCACTTAACCATTTGTTCACAATGTTTATACAACCATTGTCTAGCATTTAAGTGAAAAAATGTGTTTATTAAAGTTTTCTTTAAGAAATTTAGGCTTTCATTCATCATTATGTTATATAATTTATATCATCTAAATAATCCTAGATAAAGTGGTGCTTCATGTGTTTTTTTATTGTTATTTTTCTTCAACAAAGAATTTTAGATTAAATCTTAAAATATTGGTCTATTTTACCCCTTGTTTCTTAAAAAGTCATATTTTGAAACATTGATGCTTTAAAATCTAAAAACATGACCTTTATTATGGTTAAACTAAAAAGGTGAATTTTTTATTAAGGATAAAGGGTAAGTTTTTTTTGAACTAGGGACCCATACTCTAGAAGTGAAAAAAAAAATTGAGGCCATGTAACAATCGGTAGCAGAGTGAAGGCTGAAAAAATTGCCAAAGAACAATAAAAGAGAAGAAATAAAATGGCCACATACCAAAATTTACAAAAATATATGCTTCCCAAATAAGATAAAAAAATAAACTAACTAGGCCTCTCCCAAGCAATTTTCTTTGTTAGATCTGAGAGACATTGTAATGGGATTCAAACCCAATTTACCTCTTTGCTTTTCTTTTTATTACTAATAATTTTTAATTCTCCTCCCTCCATAGGATTTGGCAGTTGTACACACCCTAAATTGGTCAAGAAACTAAACATATCATATTTTTTCATATTCATTTCATAGGAGACTCTAACTAGAGAATATGAGTCTTATTCACATCTAGCCATGTCTTTTTATCTAATTTGCCTTGGTCTAGTTTCATACTCTTGAAACCTTTTTGACCATTCCCATTCATTCTTAACCTTCTAAACTTAACCCTTACTAACCCAAGTTACTCTTTCCATGTTTATTCCATCCTTCTAGGTCCTAGACCCTCTAGATAATAGCGCCCAAATAGGAATACAGTACTGAAACCTAGGGTGTTAAGTTTCTAGTGTTATTATCTAAGTACAAATTTGGTTCTAATGATTAGTTTCTCCCACTTCATAAGTCTTAACCCTTTTATTATATTAATCCTTAAGTATTCTAATGTTATAAAAATTTGAATAAAATCTCCAAAATTTGAAACAAAGAGTCTCTTATATAAAATACTTCATAAGGCATTTTATATCTATCACTTAATACTTTGGCACAATAGGTAATTAAAAATTAGTCAATAGTATAGCTCAACATTATGTATCACACATAAACTTACATGCTTGATAAAGGAGGGTCCTAAGCAAAATTAATTCATTCATCTATCCTACATGTTGATTATTTATGTTCCCTAAGGGAGAATTACATCATATTTGAGACCCTAGCTTGAGGGTTAATGTAGGAAATAATCAGAACAATAGGGGTTCTTGATTATGTGATCATTCTTCCCCTAACCCATTTTCCCCCTTTTTCCTTTAATTTATTTATTATTTATATGTGCATAAGATAATATAGGGTTTTAAATATTAAAAAGGACCTATAGTGAGTTCCACACACTCTTAAGGATCAATATTTCTTAGACAGGGTCACATAGACTTAGCAAACAAAACCCAAAAAGCTTAAATCTTTAAGGTAATAGTGTCAGGATAAGACTACAGTACTGAACACTAGGGTGTCTTTTTTTTGACACTCCTATCCTTTCATAAAATGAAAAATAGATCCAAGTTCTAGATAGTGCCCTAGTCCTATGTACAAGTTTTTTTGACTCTAAATCATCTTAATCATCTTATTTTTCTAGATAAGTAATTTTATCCTTTGTGCAAATTAATTTGATAAAATTGATGTAAACCTATATTTTATTACATTTTATTTTAATTTTTACCATACTCCAAACCTCTTTATTTTTGAGGAACTAGAACCTAGCTTCCTAAAAATAATAAAACATTTGGTGAACCTGACTTACTTCAAACAAATTTAAAACCCTAAGTACCCTTAGGGTTTTTCCTTCATATTTTATGCAATTATTCTATTCAAACATATTTTTATAATTTAAATTATAGCCATAATTTTCAAAAATTCTAAAATCCTAGCTCAAAACCCTAGATTTCTAAACTAGGTCCTCAAACCCCAAGTTTCTCTCCCTTATAATTTTTAGAAATTAATTTCAAAAATTTTGAAAATTTTTTAGTGTGCCAAAAATATTTTCAAAATTTCTAAATTAGTAGTTATTTTGTGAAAAAAATCAATTTTAAATTTATTTTTTTAATCAATTTTTATGTAATTATCTTATTTAAATTAATTTTAGAATTTAAATTATAGCCTTAATTCCAAAAATTCTAAAATTCTAGCCCAAAACCCTAAATTGCTAAACTAGGTCCTCCACCTTCAAACCATTCAACCTTGTAATTGTTTGAAATTAATTTCAAATTTTTTGTAAATTATTTAGATAGTCACAAGTATTTTCAAATTTTACATGTTAGTAGTTATTATTGTATTTATTTTCTTAATAGTAATTCTTCATATTCTTTGTGGTGAAAGAAATAAAATGGCCACTAAGGCACTTCTTCCCTCTCTCCCATAAATAAATTTATTAATTTTTCACATAATTATGATAATGAGTGGACAAATTTGAAAAAATGCACATTATCTAAAAATGTGGAAACTAATTTTATTTATAATGAAGATAATTGTTATTATTGCAATGAGAAATATTATCATATATATGAAATTGATAGTGAAGAAATAGTAGATACATCTTCTCATCTCAAACCTATCTCTTGCATCCCTTCTACTAAAGAAAATAATTTTGATAAATAGGAAAAATATTTATCACCTCATTCTCCTATGCACTATGTACAAAATGAATAAATTAGTCATGCACTTCCAAGTGAACCTCTAATAGTAATAATTTGCTTCCATGTGAACCGAATATCTCTCTCTCTCTTTTTCTAATGATATGTTCAAAATACAACAATATAAATGCAATAGAATAAAATTACCAAAGCATAGTTCAAATGATGTATCTCATGCTCTCAAATCTACTTTATCCAAAGAATGTTCAAATGATAACTCTCTTAATCTTACTTCTCACACTGTAAATGAAGAAAATGCATACATTCCATCCATAGATAGCATAGATACATATGATATTCTAAATTTCAATGATAACTTATTGCATATTAGAAAGAAATTAAATTATTCTCTTACACCTCTCCCTAGAAATGATGGAAGTGATAATGAGTATGATAGTGAACATGCAAATGAATATGAGAATGAAAGTGAATATGAAAATGATATTTCAAATTCTACTATTTCAATTGAACAAAATTCAAATTTTGATAATGCATAGAATAATGATGAATATTATGCATATAGCAAAGAAGAAAATGCATCACGTGCTTCTACCTCTTCTCTCACTCCTCTCAAATCTAATGCATGTCAAAATATTGCTCCTAATTTTATTCATAATTCTATTTCAAATAATGCACGTAATACTAATAATAATAATAATATCACATCCTCTACTAAATTAGCATGCAATTCACTAAAACACAAAGATACCAATGAATCTCCCAAGCCACCCCCTACTACAATAGAATCCCATTCTCACTCTTCACCTAAAGAGAATGGTGTCTCACATCCCTCTAGTAAGGTCTGAGTTACCATTCCTCCAAAGGTTCTAGTGAGCATACCCACCTCTTTATGATCCAATTTCTAAATGTAGCATTCCCATGGCTAAAATAAATGATCAAATTCAAATATTAAATGAACCACTTTGAGATACTAATATCCCTTCCCCAGAGATTATTTCATTGATGCATGTAGTGGGTGAATTACAACACTAAGTACATATCTTTACCTTGGAAAACAAATCTTATAAGTCTTGGATAGATTCCAATGATCTACATGGTAACCCACTTTTTAATACATTCATAAAATCTTCATTTCTTAATCATTTCTAGATACCATAATTGCCTTACTTTGATGGAACTAGAGATCCATTCGTACACCTTCAAGACTTTTAAAAGGCTTTGCCATCTCATGTGAGTCCTTTGATTCTACTCAAGTTATTAGAATATACATTAGTGGGGGAAGCATAAAATTGGTTATTTCATCTACTCCCAATTGGCTCCTTGCACACATATGCTAACTTGGAGGAGGCATTTCTCAGACATTACATAGAAAACATGGGCCCTCATATTACATATGAGAAATTTGTAACTTTGCATTTGAATAATTCAGAGCTAGTTAGTGATTATATCTTAGGATTCAAGAATCACATGTTAAGATTGATATAAAAACCAATATATCTAGAGATTTACCATATCTTTATTAAGGGGCTTCACCAACCTCTCCCTGAGCATCTACTATATCAGATAGAGTCTTCTTTCAAGAACTTATGCTATACAATTCTAGCTTTGGAAAAGAAATTGGGAATGATTGAGGTAGATTCAGTTGATTGGATTACTCTATATTTCATATTAATTCCTATAGATCCTAGCATACAACATCCACCATGTCTTAAAAAAGATAGTAGACCACAACTAGAAAAGTAATCGGTTAAGAATAGAGAGCCAGTCTCTAGAGTACATCCTATAGTAGTACTATAGAAAATAATATCAAGGTACCACTACATTTTGATTCAGAGTAAGATATCCCATCTATCATATTATCAACATTCTTAGATAGGAAGTTAATCAAAATACCTTATACTCATCGACAAGATCCAATCTCTTAAAGAAATAGCCACATCAATGCTTTTACAACTATCATCATATCCGTGGACACAAAGATGATGATTATTATGGACTCAGAGATTGCATTAATATATGTGTTGATAATGGAAACATAGAATTTACATAAGGTACACCAAGATCTCCTCTATCATGGAACCATAAACCTCATTCCTCCATGACTAGGCCATCCCAAGACCTTCATTTTCAGGAATCATCAATCATTCATCATGAGAGTAATGTAATTTCTCAAATAAAACCTCTAAGGAGATCTCTTATTCTACATATTTAGAATGTTTGGAAAGTATTAAAGTGTAAACAACCCATGTATAGCAGCATAGTCCATGGAATACATAGTGCAGTTCTATATACATATCCAACACAATCATAGGCACCATAATAGAGTACTACTCTAGAAAGATATTCACTACAGCTAAGTTCTTAGGGTCCTATCTCATGTAGTAACCCACTACAATTAATATTAGATGAACCCCCATCACATTTTCTAATCCTATCTTAATATATTTATCAGTCATATGCATCATAGCAGAGGCCACAAGGTGTTATTTCACATAGTAATCCACTAAAATTATGAATAGATGAGTCTCTTCCACAACACACAATTTAGTTACACATCTAGTAAGGTTTTATTTTTTAGACTCTCCATGCACAACTATAGTTAGTGCATAGTAGGTAGTATCAGATATAGTGCATGTTCCTACATGGCATGAGCAGTATGGGAATTTATTCAGTTGACCATCAGGGTTCAGGTAGAGATACAATACACATATAGCTTCACTTAGTAGGCAATGATGGAGCCAAAGGTCTAGCTACCCTTTATATACTTGAGCCACTCTTAGGGATGTAATATTCACACATTGTTGTCTTACATACCCATACTAACAACTAACATTCCTGATTCTAAGTAGCCATCCCTAGCCAAACCAACTTATCCAAATCTAGACCTTACCAATATCCTACTTTTTCCAATTTCAAACCAATTCACTTTACCAAATCAATTTTACAAATTACAAAACCAACAATTTTTTTTTTACATTTGATTAAAAATCAAACATCACATCCAAACATATCATTAACAATCGAATTGCATCCCATGTACTACTTTACCAAGCATATGCTGATTCAAAATCAATACTAGATCAACTATTTCTAAATCAGCCACTTACAATCACTATACTAGTATATTCCAAAATCCATAACATGAATACACATAAACCCAAAATCAAACTAGTATCCATATATATATATATATATATATATATATATATATATATATATATATATATATATATATATAACACAATTTTTAAAACATGTACATCAAATCAAAATACAATCACTCATGAATGGGCATCATGCAATCACTCTTAGTATCACTCTCTCCTCTAGTTCTAGTCCCATAATCCAACCTAACACTCAATGACCTCACACCTCCTTGACATACCACATACCTCTTTCACTAAGTATCTCACTCCAATAGTCAACCATGCTCCTCATGCAAGTCTATATAGTACTATTGAAGATCTATATAATCATCCATAATCTTTGTGTTCACCATGCCACAATTAGGTTGAGGCATCTTATGCCTATCCAACTCATCTCTCTCTCCTCCTACCCTAACATATGTAGTTGTAGTTATAGAAACCCAATCAAACAAATGAGTATAAACACTAGATATAACCATCACTCACTCTATCAAACCCTCCTCCACCGCATCATCAATAACATGCTACATGAGATTTTAGAGTGTCAACTCAATGATGGTCTACCAAAACTCATCATCTCCCCTACCCACCCTAGTAGGTGCCTCATCCTATGCACTTCCCACCCCACTTACACTCATAAAAATTAAAAAACTACATTAGATATATACTTTAAAATCAAACTAAAATCACAAACATATGCACAATTCAAATACAATCACCACTTACCTCCCATCATTTGGATCAGCTCAAGATATTCGTGCATAGGAACATCCACTCCATCAACAAGATACAATGGATCCCACTGATGCCTATCCCACCATGTAGTATATGCCTTAGTACATCTCATGTCATCTACTTAAATAATATCTATAGCTGCATCTTTCACATCTAAAGGTAATGGTGTCAACTCAACCTCAATGGGTCTCATACATGCTCCTACTCTTGCTAGTGCCTATGCACTCCTCAACCACACTTATGCTACATGAGGAACATCTTGTCAAACTCCAAACTACCTATTCATGCATTCATATTTAAAATTCTCATACACTCTAACCCAATGGTCATTTATCCAACAATTGACCCTCATATATCTCAATTATACTCCATCGTCTACCCACTTAGGATATCATCTATAAGACCTCTATATGATATCATGGGTATCCAATCTATCTAAAAATCATCTATAGTGATATATCCTATGAGATTAGATAGACAAATCACTCATCCACTACTCGCCAAATTGTTATGGAGGTGCCCAACTCTCCCTCGATAATATAATCAATCACACAACTATTATGTGCTCATAAACCCAACAATGCAATAGAGTACCTGCACCCACACCACCACTAAATACCTCTTATGTAAATCTATGTATAAATGGGAAAACATATTCTTACCCCATGAGAACATAGTGCCAGACATCTCAACACTATGAACCACCCTATGCATCCTATAGGCAATAAAAACTCTGCTACCATCCACTGTAACAAATGAAGCCAACAACATGGCTAACCACTTCTACAAGCAAAAAATACTCAACTACATAATCACTGATAATATAAATCACTATCACTACCTCTTTAATGTGCACCTAAAGGCACACCAAAAAAATACAAAGATATATGATCAATGGCATCAACACCCATATCATCCTGCAATGTCACCCATTGCCCAATAACCAGCCAATGTAGAATATGATATACATCTTCTAAGGTCACAGTGATCTCCCTTATAGGAGGCCAAAATGTACAAGTGTATACATTCCACCTCTCACATAAGGTAGTGATCAAATACCTATCCCATTTTATAGTACCTAGGTTATATACATGACCCAATACCACTCCATCTATCATGACTCTCTCATCAGTTGACAAGGGCAACATCTCCATCACCTAGCCTCTACAAAACTATATCATCCACACCTCACCCTAAAAACATTAGAAAATACCATATATATTAGTCAATCATGCTAAAAAAAAGTTAAGCCACATAACAACATGAAATAACTTAGAAACTAAAAAAACTATCCTTAATGGACAACAACATTGTAGAAAGACACTAGTGCCAGAATATGACAACAACATTGCATCTTGGATATGAGAACCACCTCTAGGATAGGAGCACTATAACTAGCCAAAAATTTACTATACTACTTAAAATAGCCTAAAAATTCCAAATACAAGATTTTAAATAGGCAAAAACTAGGTACTCTCATTACTCACCAGGGTAATATCTCTGTTGGCCTAAATATGGGCTACCAACTACTCAAAATGGGTCATAAAAGGTGCTCATCTCCTAGGCATTTTCTCACTGTAGAGGTCCAATATCTCAAACTAGTCAATGCATAAATGAACCCAAAGTCAATCAAAATTCATATATCAACCAACTTTTTTATTCAAAAGCAAAACACCAATTTACCCATTACTAGAACCATATAGATCCATTTTACAAAGTGTTTTGTTCCATGAAATAATGACAATGATACCTTTGACATCATGTAAACCTTTCTCTCTCACTACATCATCAACCTATTATGGCATACACACATCCCTATACCTCCTTTTTTACCCTGACATATAAAATGGTACATACCAATCAAAAACTCATTCAAAACATTCAAACAACCCAACATAATCGATCAATCAACTTTTCAATCCATTCTATCTATTTAATACCTTGTTTGCCTACCATAACATGAATGTTTCTATATCTCTACTATACCCAAAAATAATCTTTGGTCCTAACCAATAAATAATACATTACAATAATTCAAATCTCACCAATCAAACAAAAGACTTTTGATCTATTCACTACATACCAGCCTAGTTACTATTCACATTCCATTAGTATTCACTTTTGGCTCAACCTCCTTTATCATAGATCTCATCCCTCTCCCCAAAAGGGGGGAATCATTCCTACTATCTCTAAAAATTACATAGCATTCCTATCTACTCCTATATATGGATACACTATGGTTATTGCACATCCAAAATCCAAATTATCAACATTACTTAGTACATATTGGGCAAGATTATACAGTGGTTTAGACTATATGGGTCACTTAGAATTACTCATCTGAAATTGGTCAAGATTATATAGTGATTTATTTATATGGGTCACTCAACATCACTCGCACATCTAGAGGGATATACCATCAGTTTATAGATACATAAACTATTCAGATACAGTGGTTTAGATTATATAGACTCACAATGACTTTGATATAGACTCAAACTTAGATACTATATTTGGGGGCATGTACATTACTGCACATCTCATACATATAGCTTCATATAGCATGACACAATTACAATACTAGATAGTAGATTATAGGCACAGTATAGAGCACATTATTTTAATCTCTATTTTTACACATGGGATATGGCATGATAGATCATGACACATGTGGTTATACATATTTCTAAATTATCTAGATGCATCACTCACATAACATATTTTGGGGCATGACACAAATTATCATGTTATTTATCATCCAATATTATACAAATTGAATGGTAAGACATACCATTCTCTTCTCACATATTTACCATAGTTTTAGATTACACCCAATTGTACCTAGGTTGTCACTAGGTTGGACCATATATCCATCTATAGTGGTTGGTTCATAGCATTACCTATACCTAGATTATAAGAGTTGTATAAGATAGAGGGAAAACATTGGTTTTAGGCTTTTGAGCATTTCTCAGTTCTAAATCAGATTATCTAAAGTGGGGGCATGACAAATTTTGCTCTTCATAGCATATCGAGTTTAAACACACATTCCATATTACATGAGTTTATGTGGGATAGAGGATAGACATTGTTTTTGGGCCTCTAAGCATTTCTCATTTCTAGTTTAGATATTCAATATAGGGGGCAATCATTGTCCTCATTATCCATGTTATACAAATTTCACTTCTAAGTTTAGTATGGGGGCATCCATTACAGGAATTCTTTCCTTCTCTAGGCACTATTCCATCTCTCCATCCACTTCCCTAACTAGGAAGTGAGTTGTACCTTTTTCAACATATTCATCTCCACACAAGTAAGTGTAGGTACACATTTTTATTTTCTTTCTTTTACTCTAGTACTTCATTTCATTGCATCACTATAATAAAAGGGGCACAAATGTATACACCCTAAAATTGGTTAAACAACCATACATATCATGTCTTTTCATAATATTTTCATAGGAGACTCTGACTGGAGAATATGAGTCTTATTCACATCTAGCCATGTTTTTTTGTCTGATTTGTCTTAGTCTTGTTTCATACCCTAAACACCTTTTTGACCATTCCCAATCATTCATAGCCTTCTAGACTTAACCCTTACTGACCCAAGTTACTCTTTCCATGCTTATTACATCCCTGCAGGTCCTAAACCCTCTAGGCAACAACACCCAAATAGGACTACAACACTAAAACCTAGGGTGTCCAGTTTTTGGTGCTATTGTCTAAGTGTAAATTTGATTCTAATGGTCATTTTATCTTGCTTCATAAGTTGTAACCCTTTTCTTAGCTTCATCTTTAATTATTCTAATGTTGAAAAATTTTGAATAAAAAATCTAAAATTTAAAACAAAGAGTATCTTATATAAAGGACTTCACAAGGCATTTTATATCTAGCACTTACTACTTTGGCATAATAGGTAATTAAAAATCAGTCAATAGTATAGCTTAGAACATTGCATCACACATAGACTTTCATTCTTTATCAAGGAGGGGCCTAAGTAAAATTCATTCTTAAATTTATCATACACATTTATTATGCATGTTCCCTAAGGGAGAACTACATCAGATCTGAGAACCTAACTTGAGGGTTAATATAGGTAGTAATTAAAACATTAGGGGTTCTTGATTATGCAATCATTCTTCCCCTAACCCAATTTTTTTCCCTTTTAAATTTAATGCACTTGTTGTTTGTATGTGTTTAGGTGAATATAGGGTTTTAAATATTAAAAATGATGTACAATGAGCTCCACACACTTTAAATCCTTGATATTTCATAGACAAGGTCACACAAACTTGGTGAATAAAACTCAAAAAGCTTAGATCTTCAGGACAATAGTGCTAGGGTAGGAATATAGTGTTGGAAACTAGGGTTTCATGTTTCCAATACTCCTATCTTTTCATAGAATTAAAAATAGATCCAAGTTCTAAACAGTGCCCTAGTCCTATGTACAAGTTTTCAGACCCTAAATCATCCAAATCATCTTATTTTTCTAGCTACGTACTTTTCTCCTTTGTGCAAACTAATTTGATCAAATTTATGTAAACCTATACTTTACTACATTTGATTTTAATTTTTCCCATACTGTAGACCTCTTTATTTTTTAGGAACTAGACCCTAGCTTCCCAAAAATAATAAAATAGTAGTATGGGGATAGATATTTCTAGATATTTTTCTTGATTTAGTGTTTTCTTTGGTACAAACATGCCTTGTCTTTTTACCAAAGTCTAGGTTGCTATATCTAGACTTGTCTCTTCACTTTCATTTGACCTCTCTTGTAACAACATAGCCCCCCTTCTTAGACTTTTCATCACAACTAATAGCCTCTTTCCTTTTATTATGCTCCTCTGCTTCCAAAGGGATTTTTAAATCTATTTTAAATCGTTAAAAGGGTGAATTTTGAAATTGTTTATTTCATGAATTTAATTGTACACTTATTTATTAAAGTATTTAAGTTATATTACGAGCCACATTGGTTTAAATCCATTTTGAAATCACATCTCTGGCTATATTTTTGATGTGAGATCTAGGATTTTGAAATGGTTTTATTCACATATCCAGAGGTCATTTCTCAAGATTAGTTGGCATTGTAATCATGTTTTCTTTGTATTTTAGTTGGTTAATTTATATACTCACTTAGCTTAACTAGGTTTTCATTTATTTTTTTCAGTCTTTATTCAGGCTTATTTCATGTTTTTTATTTATTTACTAACTCGCTAATGCTTTTTTGCAATGTTTATGATAGGATTTATTTATAGAGTTCCCCTAGTCCTAAGCTCTGAGAAGTCCATGTTGTGATTTGATGTTTACCCTAAGCCATATTGAGTAGAATATATACTAAAAAGATAATAAGTATAGAATATTTGGTTTAGATGCAAACATAGGACATGTGATAGTTTCTTAGAGATCCATAAATTTTTGAAGGCTTGAAATTTTCTAATTGTTTCAATCCCCAAGCTTATGATATTACAACACATGGTTTCATCTCAGGCATTCAGAGCTCGAGAGGGTAGCCAATAATTCCAAAGTTATAAAACCTCCCCATCTTCCAATACCATGACATGTGGTCATATCTTGGATACTTGGAATTCGTAGAAGCTAATTCATAATTGACAAGTGAATGTTCCTTGAAGTCCCATGATCATTCCCATTGACATGATCTCATGGACCTAGCTTGTAGAATATATAAGATTGAACATTTTAAAATTGAGATCTATTTCAAACCTCAAATTTTGAAGGTATCATAATATCAAATCCAAAGACCAATTAAAATAAATTATGCTAGAAGTATCAATTATATGTCATGTGGCTCTTCATGACATCTTCCTATTCAAAATAATAGAAAATAGGATTGTAGATAAGTGACTTGGAAATTATGGAGATCAAAATAGGTAAAATGATAGATAAGTAAAAATGAATTAGACACACAAGCATATATGTCACCAAATAAAGAATTTAAATTTGATGGCCTTCCTAGTCATCAACCATCACAAGCCTAAGACCAAAGGATGTAATTGAATTAAATATTAAAGAGATGGGTAAATGATGGTTTCAATGTATCCATAATTACAAGTTGCTAAGCATAATCATTAGATTAATTCTTTTTATACAAAGCATAAGAAAAATGTGTAAGGGGGTGTTGAACTTTTCCATTCATCAACAAGTACCAACTTTTAATAATTTTTCAAAATTTGTCATAATAAAAATTCCTTTGACATTATGGATTAATATTCTATGTTATTACAATAGAACTAGGGGTGTATCTTGAGGTGTATCTTGTCTCAACTACTTTCAAGAACACTCACTTTAATATTTATTGAAGCATATTTTAAGACATGTCTCTATTGGTATTTCCCAATAAGTCTTTGTAGGTTATGGTTTAACTGATAAAATGTAAGTTTTAAAAGAATAAACTATACTGGTAAGTATTTGAATTTTAAATCAAATTGAAATCACAATATTTGAATAAGGTCTCGTGTGTTATATTTTTCTATTGTAGTTTTGGTTGTTCACGAGTAGCAGATTATAAATATAACTTACCACTTCATTTTGTTCCTTTTAATAGTTATAATTTCAAATAAAAATCTATTTTAAACCATGTTTAAGAGTAATTATTATAGGTTAGTTTCTCTCCATTTTGTTTCATAATGAAGTAATTGCTAGAATCCCAAAATGAAAAAAATATCATGAATTTTATGATACTAACACAATGATGATTGATCAATCAAGCTAAAATCAATGCTTTTACTTCCCACTCATTTTCATCTATTAATTTTTTACATTCTTAAAACCATCATCATCATCCCATAAGGCCTTAGAACTTTGTGCCCTTTTTAAAATCCATTTTTCCTATTACAATATCTTTGTGTAACCATTATCATTATCATGGTTTTATAGAAATAAATTATAATATATTACCTATCAACATCAATTGTAATTTTTTGTCAACAACTTATAGAGTGTGAAAATATTCCCATTCAATGGCACTCACCCTTAAATTTTTCTAAGGGTATTCTAACATTTTTTAACCTTTTATTCTTTTTTCCAAAATTTAAAATCTTTTTTTTTGGTATGATATCAACATATATGTATACATGTATAAAACATAAATGCATATTATTAGTGTATGAGTGACGGATGTCTACCATTCCCATTACTATAAAATATATGTCCCTTGATGAAATAGTTTTCTTGTGGATAAGAGGCAAAAAAAATTTAGAGAAAGTTTAAAGTGGAGCCATCACATTACAGGTCAAATTTCATGAGTTTTGGTCTTTCCTTACTGCATTTTCACTTCTTTATGTAATATTTTTTTACTTAACATTCAATTTCAACATATTTTGAAATTTCTTCATGAGTTTATTTTCCCACTCTCCAAAATTAGGTCAATTTTTCCCCCTTTATTCTTTTGAAATTTACTCTAAATTTTTTTAATATGAACAAAGTTAAAGGAGTTTTTTTAATCTAATTTACCTTTATATCTAGCTTTGATTAACTAGGAACAGACGAAATTTTAAAAATGCTATCGAACTTGTAAAATTATGGATATTTTTTTTACGAAGATTTAAGCTTTATTTCTCTCCACTATAAATTTTT